>JAQIVE010002071.1:0-21461 GCA_034698285.1 Sminthurinus bimaculatus | reverse complement strand
ATAACATTTTGTGTGGACTTTAGGCTAGTAGAACTTATGCATTCGGCAACCTCAACGGTTTACTTAGCTTACACTAGGTAAAATTGAATTGGGCGACATGTACTAATTTGACGGTACGAAAATCTGGCAGCTATATGTATACCTGATACATGTATAGTCAGATATGTATAATGACGATGAAGATCATGATGAGCTCTTAATTAAGCACAATGTTATTTTTTATTTTCCCTCCTTTTCCACCGTGAGAATCCGATTCAGACCGGTAAGCAGTGCATTGAGCAGGTAAATATGTACATATTTATTTGGATGAAAAAAGGGAAAAGTCATCAGGTTCATTTTTAACAAGGCAAAGGACAAAGAAAATTCCTTGCCCATTACCTGGCATTTGAAAAAACAATTGCTGTACAATGTATACATACATAGGAAAAGCAATTAGGGAGAATTATAACAAGAAGAAGAAGACCAAGAAAATGTACATGTCAGAGCATCTAAATCAGTTTAAACGCCCGTCTCTTTATTTCTCTAGCAAACTACAGTATTGGCCAATAGTGGATGTTGATAGTGGGAGCAAAATGGCAAAGTACTGTCAATGACAACAAAAACAGGGCACGCAGGTGTAGGTGGTACTACATACAGAGTATAAGATGCGTTTTTGTTAAATTAATCATTATCACTGTCACCATCACTATCACTGCCCGTGCTCCGAAATCCTCGCTTCTCCATCATCATCTTCTCCTTGTTGTGCATGGTGACTTTGCTTGTTGCCTGTTTGTACCGGTTGCCTGACTGGGGCCTTATGCCAGATGGCTTATTTCCTCTCGGGTTGAGAAACTCTGGCAGTTTCCCTGGCCATTGTTGATTCGGTGTCTTCGTGAAATGTTGGGGGAGATGAAGAACCAAGAACGAAGAACAAGAAGAAGATGATGAAGAAGAAGATACATTTGTTTGTTGTTTGCTGGGATTTGGATCCTTGAACTTTAGACAAGAGATGCTTGCTCTTCATACTTCATACATTTTATGTAAGTACATACATACAACAAGTTGGACTTGGACTTGGACACGAAATTGGAGTTGGAGTTGGAGTGTACCAACCGAGGAAAGACAGAGAGAGAGAGAGAGAGAGAGCAACACGAGAAGAGCAAGTGTGGGTGGATAAAGTGTGTACAAAGTGTATACACATACTATAGGTGGTGAAATTCAAGTGGGGGAAGAGCAGAATCAGAAGCAGAGCACTCAAATCCCATCCATCCATGTAATAGTTTCTAATGAAAAGGCAGTCAGAGTCAAAGTCAAACAAAAAGGAATTTCCGTCCACCATGTCCACATACATAAATATTGTGCATTGAACCAAAATGCCGTGCCCTGTGTATGTATCTATCTACTTTTCTATCGTATCGTATGTAGGTGCCATCACTATGGAAATGTTAATATTGCAGGATATACAAGTGTTTGATATGAAATGATGACATGATATGGTAACATGATGTGTAGGTATATCAAACAGACTCTCCAGAGGATCAGGATCGAGATGGAGATCACGATAGGAGCAGCTTCCCCTTAGTTTCATTCACTATCGAAACTATATTGGGCAACAAATCTCACGGTGGCATATTCCGTGCATGGTGCATGATGCACGAGCACTAAATAGCAAATACCAAACACAATTCATTGACTGTTTGCAGAGAGAGAGAAAGAGAGAGAAAGAGAGAAAGGTGTGTGTAAACAATATAGAGTAAAATTTAAGCGTATGACCACACAAAACAAAACCCACCAGTTTGAGTTTGCACTCTTCACGCACGAACCATGAACCGTAAACACGATTCATTTAACCTTTTGCACAATGACACGGAGAAACATCCAAATTTCTCGGTGGATTATCCAATCTTGATATTCATACATGTACCTTTTTTACTATTTACACAACATATCACAACATCGCATGACACTCTTTGCAAATTATGTATCTTTATTAATTGTATAGCGTGAGTTTTCCTGCAAGTTAAATGTCAGGCTCAATCGTATTTATCTGAATGCTATACTTATTGTCCGATCGCTTCATCTAAAAAATCTATAAATATGTATGTATCGAATTTTTGAGGAAATCTACAGTAAAATTTTGGAATTTAAAATTGTTTTGAAATTCGGCCCACCAAAAACTTATCCGAGTTTTTTTTACCGAAAAGTATAACAGAATTCTTTGAGCTGGAGGAAAATTCGTAACAGAATTCTGATAAAATGGGCGAATTGTTTGCATCTCAAGTTTCAGCTAAATTTTTTATTCTTTTAGCTTTTAGTATAGGAATCAAAATCTGAAGCTACAAGGTTTTCACTAAAAACTGAAGGAATTTCCCTATAATTTGATCCACTTTTTGAGGGAGTTTGTATAAATTGTACGAAAAATCTGTAGAACAAAAGTCTCGTCAGGAAAAAGAGGAAACTGGTTCAGGATTTTTGCCTCTGATTACATACTTACTTACTTACAGTCAACAAGGGGGAAAGCTGTCTTTTTGTTTGTTTGTACATTGTACATGTACTCATGTCCTTACATACATAATACAAATGTGTCGTACACATTACACATGAAAAGTTCTGCTAGTTCTGTATTGTATAGCAGAGGTTGTTTCCTTTGTTTTGAATGGATAAATATGAATTGGTTGAATACATGTATCTTATGAATATATGTATTAATTTAGGGAGAGAGGATACACAGACAGATAGGGAAAAGAGAGGAGCTGATTTGATATTACAAAATGATAAATATGATTTGGACTTGAAGAATCTTGAATCTTGACGAAGTAAATAGTGCAGATTCTCCCATCGTATCTTCATCTTGGACTTCTTCTTCTTCATCGTCTTCGTCTCCTTCCTTTTTCGTTTCCTTATTACCTTTTCCCTTATGTATTGTAAGCATACAATATAATATAATATAATATACTATAGTTAGATAGGGTTGATAAAGCTGAACGTTTTATACAGATATCTAGATATGTATGCATGTGTTGTGTGTCCACTCATTCTATTGCATTATTGTATTCTATTGTAGTCTATTCTGTAGTTCCATTCCATTGTGTTTTGTACTGAGCTGCTCTCTCATACACATACACATACAAATACACACATACTTATATGTGCATGTATCGCGAGCAAGCAGGCTGTCCACATTATTATTTTGGTCATTATTATCATCGTCATTATTATTATTATTATTATTATGAATTAAGAATAGGACGCCCACACACTCAACACAAGGCAACAGAGCTGTGCAATCCCATTTATTACTTATTCCCTACGATCCATCCAAATCCAATATTCAACTCACCTGTTGACTCCAAAGTAAAGTCCAAAGCTTTGCCGATTAATTAAGAAAAATCCAAATAGCCGAAATTTTTTTGATTGAACCGTACAAATTATAAGCAAATTTTTATTTTGTTACATTTTTTTAAATGCTTCAAATGATGTTTAGAAATATTTTGACGAAAAAAAAAAGCAAAATTTAATTTCTTTGACACGGAAAACAAAACAAGGTACACAGACATACATGCAGTGAGACATTATTGCATAGCTCTTGAAGGTCCGCCGTGTATTGAGATGGAGATGCCTGGTTTTTGTGTAGGATGCAAAAGTAGCTTAGCCATACAAGGATTTAATGGGTGGACTTGAAAACTGTTCTTCTTCTTCGTCTTCTACTTCTTCTTCATCATCGTCGTCTCTTTCGTTTTTCTATCTCTTTCTGCCCTCTCATACATAATATAAGCAGTACGTAATATTAAGCCGTGTATACACAGTACACAGAGATACTTATATATATTCAGCAAGGTAAAAAGGAGAATCAAATTTTCGGGAGGAGTTGCTTTTATATTCTCTTTCAGATTGTGGATGTTTTACTCTGGCTCGATTTGATGTTGTCGACTCGTTGTTTTGGCTTTGTGTTTTGGCTCTTGCTTCAAATTCATATTCAAAGCTAAGAGCTAAATGCTAAATGCTCAATACTAAATACGTACATGGTCCATCTTCCCTTTGAATTTTCATCTTTTTTCCTGCTTTTCTTCCTTGGTTGCTTATGCAGTTGTATATTTTGTATTGTTTTTCTGGCCCTTGATTGTTGAGCTAGAGTATTTTCATTTCATTCATTCATTCTGATATGTAATATTAAGTATTTATTGCCATTGCTCAAAATGAGCATTTTTCGTTTTCCATGTTTTCTTTTTTACATGTATGTGTAATGTGTATGTATTGTATAAAATGAAGCATGTGAGAATCGAGAATGTGGCGTGATGAATGTTTTTCCCTTCCCCCTCCTCATCACTTTACTTACACTGTACCAATTATGTTCATAGTTCATTCATACAGTAAACACTAAACACACGACTCAATGCTCGTGCTCTTTAGCCCATCTGGATTGTACATTGTACAGAACAAATGGAACGTTTTTTTACACACGTTGAAAATGTCCATCCATCCATCTATCGAACTCATTCTTGTCTTGACATTTTTCCCTCGCTCGGCATCCTTGCTGTGACTGTTGACTGTGACTGCGAATATACATAATAATTGTGGCGAAAAAGCAGGAAAAAACCAGAGAGTCTCTGCCCACCTCTTTTTTCCCGTTTTGGACGAAACCTAATTAAAATATGTACCGTAAACTATATGAGTCCTCCACCAAAATATACTTACGTTTGTTTGTATTTGTATTTTGCATATTATTTGTATCGAGAATCGAGATTGGGTGAACCAATAAGATTGTCTATTGAACTGTCTGCTTTTTTTGATACGAGTCTTACTATATATTTATTGTATTGTACTTTTTATTACCAATTATATTATGTATATTATATAATATGTATAATCTCTCTCTCTCTCACTAACTTTATGCTACATGATAATCCACAACTTGACTTGATTTGATTTGCTTTTCCCAGTGTGGACGTTGCTATTTATTTGTCGTACGGTTGTTGGACACAATCAAAACGACGGGGGACAATTATGCATAATATAGGCATAAAAATCATACAAGATCCGAAAACTCTGTACTTACATAATAACCAATAAGCCAAAAATTTCATAGTGGTCTGTGCTCTGTATCTATAATATTTTAATATTCTTCTGTTTATATGTGTGCATCAAGATGACGAGATGAGGATGAAGATGACGAAGATTTTTCCATCACTCATTGACACAAACCCAAGCATGCTGACCAATGATGACCAATGACCACTCGATCATCATCTTGAAGATTCAGGATGGGAAAGTCGAGAATCGAGAACAAACAATCTTTTCCTTTTGGACGACCATCATACATATTATTATATTATTATGTAGTAAAAGGGCAACAGAAAAGCTGATGGATGACAAATAGCTGGTTCATGTGCAGGAGGACACTGAAATAAATGTGCATTACATGGGAACAGGAGATCCATCATATTGACATGAGCGGAGTAAAGAGTACAGAGTAAATATTATAAAGGGTAAAGAATGAGATATGCGATGAAATGCAATTTAAGATACATAGAATGAAGCACATGGAATTACAATTACAAATACAAATACAAGCAAAACATTATTTCCGCCTTCTTCTTTTTCAGTACTTTTGACTTGACTCTAAGAGTCTTGGTGGAGTAGGGAAAACGAAACGAAACGAAACAAGGAAAGGAGCGTGAGCAAGAACGAAAACGAGAACGAGGAGTAATTACGAGAGACTACACGAAGACGAATATATATGAGCGGAACGTTTTTCCTAATAGTTGATTTCCTATTGAAAATGGAGTGATGGCCCGAGAGCAACAATAATCATGATGATAATACATATACATACATATGTATGCAATAATAATAACAACAATACAAGAAGACTGTACACATGCATAATATGCATGTGTAATAGCTTAGAAAAGTTGTATTATAGAACCACAGCCAAACACACACATTCACCTGGGGAGAGTGACCATTTAGAGGTTTAAGTAGTGATTTGTGCAAAGGTCAACAGAACAGAACAGAACAGACAGCATTCATGTATACATACATACATAAATGAGAGATGCTTTTTATATACGCCCACATACATATTTACTTCTTCCCTATTTATTATTATGCATATTATTATTAACATTTGTGATGCAGTCTCTGCCGTATATGTACTATAAGGCTAAAATATGTACACCATTGTAAAAAAAGATGCAGGAGGAACAGAAGAAGCATCTTCCACTCTCTTGTCCAGCGAGACAACTTGCTGTACAACGTTTCTTAAACTAATCAATGTATATCAATATTCAAGTTTAAGGAACAAATAGAGCTTGAATAATATTATATAATATATTATTCTCCAATATCTTGGACCTATTCGGGTACAGATGCTTTTATGCCTAAAAAGTGTACCGAAATAGTTACTTTAACTTTTAACTATAGTTCCAGAGTAAAAACTAGAATGCTTCTATCTAGAATCTAGAATAATCTAAAAGTTTGTACATAGAAAGTTCCAGAAAAAGGAGCCAGCAGACTGCCTGTTGAATCAACAGCGTTGATAATAATAATAATATGCTAAACATGATAATAATGTGTAAGAAAAATAAAAATGAGCCAACTCTCCAAGGAGTTGGAGCAGAGCAGTCCCCAAAAAACAACATTCAAAGCAGTAAGTAACTCTGGTCCACTTCATTGCCAACTTTGGTCGGATACTTTTGCCTCGTGTGATGGACATGGACATAGACATGGACATAGCATAACATGGACAGAAAGAGAGAGAGAGATAGAGAGAGTGGACAAAAAGAAAACACCTCACTTTATCGTTTTCCCTCGCCAATCTCATCGTCATCATCATCATGTTAAAGCTCTCTCGTTGAGATGCTGATGCTGATGATCATCAAGTTGAAGTTGGTCTCCGTCTCCATTCTCCATCCTCCTGAGTCACCGGCTATTACACAATAATTTGGGAAGAATCGCCATTGGAATTATCAAAGCTTCAAAGCAATAAGCAGCCACCTCCAGCTCTTATTTTTATAATATATACAAATACGAATACACAATATTATTGTATATTCAAAGCCGTATAGTCATTCGTTCATCCGTATATACAAATAAGGCAGTTTTTAACTCATTTAGCGTTTAATGTTTAACCAGTCCAGTCGCTGTTGGGCCTCGACCACAGCCACAATTATTTATGCATTTATCAATATTATCCTGTAAAATACCTAAAAAGCAAAAAAATTCAACATGATATTATACAATATCATATCATACCGAATTATATTATATTATATCATATGCACATTGCACATATTATGCATATTATGCTTAAACATTTAAACGGTCAAAAGATACCAAAAAGTCATTTCCCTTTCCCTTCCACGATTTCAATGTACATACATTTTACGTTCAAACTTCCAACTTGGGTCAACTTGCACATAGTTTTTGTATTTACATGGATATGGATCGTTTAATGTATTTCACTTTTTTTCATCTTGATTCTTGACATTCACACCACCACCCAGATTTTTCTATTACATTTTCATAAATCCTCTTTTTGTTATATAGGTATATCATCTCAGTAAATGGTAAAGGAAACTGAAAAAAGTAAACAAAAATGCGTAAGTATTAAGTATTATACATTTACATGGAGGCCTTGGAGTAAAAAGCGAAGGAAAGAAAAATATGCAATAAAAAGCTGTGGAGAAAGGTGAAAAAGGAAAAAGACTCTCACACTTGATTAATTGCTGTCTTTTTAATTTAGCACGAGTCGTGCCGTACTTTGGTTAATTATACGATTACGATATCGTATACCTAGTATCTGGTGTGTGTAGTTTGGAGGGGAACGCTCCTTATTAGTTAATTGAATAGCCGTGGCTGGCGACTGACGACTTGAACAGTCAACTGCAACTGGATGTATGTATGTAAAATGTAAACCTTTTCTTTCTTTTTTTCTTTCATTCATATAAAAGTAAATGTATGCATTATACATGTATGTAAACTTGTTTTTTACCTGTTTTCCCAATATATTTTCCTGTGTGTATTTGATATTATGAGGCTCGTGGTGAGAGGGATGGAATCCATATCCATGCATGCAATTCGATGCCTAATGAGTTTGTACAAGTATTATGTATATATTATATGCATTCTTGTTCTTGGTGAGTTAAATGAGCAATATTATTTTACTATCCTTCAAAAGTCTTCGTGTTAATGGTCAACACTATGCATATGTATGTATATCGACATGGAGCCGGAGATGCAGGAGCCGGAGTTTGATTGTCATGATCACAAAAAAAGAAACTATTTAACTATTTTATATAGTGTATAAAGTAACATACAATGATATAATATGTGTACTGTGTAGTGTATACAGTGTACAAATTGGTGTACACTAAAACAAACCCACGGAGTCAACATCAACAACAAAATAAGGACCACCACCACCTTTTCATTCTGTATTACTCATCATTCCATTTACCATTAATAGATTAACCAAGTTTCTCCTTTTTTATTTCTTTTTGTCGATACGCCAAACTCCAAACTCCAGTCACACTCATCATTCTTTCAAAAGCTTTTACTGGTCCATTACAAATTCTGGACACACGCACAGTGTCCAGACTGTGTAAAAAGTAAAAAGAGTGTATGTATGTACATAAGTAGTGATAAGCTCTGATCAGGTATACATACGAAGAAAATCAACTGTTCGACTTGAAATTGAGTAATGACTGTATAAATACACACATGCACCGTCATACTGTCACTTTGTCTTTGCTCAAGATTCAAGTGTGACCTGTAATCATTTTTTACTTTGCTATGCAATTATTATAATAGTTTTGTGTGTGGCTGCTGCACAACAATTGATCTGGTTTGTTGGCTAAGGAAATCGGAAACGTGGAATACCCTTGGGGAAAAAATACTGATCACAATGAAAACTCATCAATTTTTCCAGAATTTTGGTCGAATTTTTTGATAAACTGTTTTGTAGCGAATAAAAGTTGACAATGTTGTTCATTTTCATCAAATTTTGATGAATTGTTATAAAAATCTGAATAAAAGTTGACAATCTTATTCATTTTCATGAAATTTTGATGAATTTTTATGGAAATCTGAATAAAAATTGTCAACGTTGTTCATTTTCATGAAATTTTGATGAATTGTTATGGAAATCTCAACAAATTTTGATGAACTGTCATGGAAATCTCAACAAATTTTGATGAACTGTCATGGAAATCTCAACAAATTTTGATGAATTTTCATGGAAATCTCAACAAATTTTGATGAATTTTCATGGAAATCTCAACAAATTTTCATGAATTGTCATGGAAATCTCAATTAAAATTGACAATATTGTCCAATCTCATCAAATTTTCATAAGACCACACTAAATATGTCCTAAAGGTTAGCAATTGTTTCAATAAGGAGCACCAAAAATATTTTAATGCATTTGAAAATTCTTTTCAAGTAGGTACTAAAAACGATCAAAAATTATAATATTCCTAGTTTCCTTATAATATCTTTGGCATTTTTTGAGTATTTTACAACGAAACAAGTGTTTGAATATTTTTTTAAAGACTAACATGTAAGTTTAAAAGTGTGGTATATGTACAATGTACATACTACATACCACACATTATTCATTTGATGAGCTGTATTATTAACTCTAAAATAAAGAAATAAAAGTTGGATGTTGGGTATAAAAGACAAAAAAATAGCTTCACAACGAGAAATTCAAGTGTCAACTGGCACATAGACTAAGTGCACAGATTGCTACTTTACTTTTGTTTATTTTTGTTGTTCATTTGCATCATTTGTATACTGAGTACCGAGTACTGATACACACATTGTACGAGATACTAGATTCGTATTTTATGTACAGTTGCCTTAATATATTAGGATTAGGTTACATTACAGATTTGTGGGAATTCAGAATTCAGAAATATGCTTACATATCTACTCCATACACATAATATTCATCTAGCTCTGTCGTATTTATATGATATGTATGATATTAAAAGATTCTATCCTCAATCTGTGTTATTCCCTCGACTACCTATGTATTCACATATAATACTGTGAGTATTACGCAAAAGTGTGTGGATTTTGGATATCAGATTGAATATCTTACTCACCTAAAAATGAAAACATGTGAAAAATCGGGTAAAAATAGTTTCTTTTTTTCTGTCCGCTATGTATCTTTCTCTTCTTGTTCTTCCCTAAACTTTTGAGTGAGATGAGCAAAAGGGAGAGAGAATAAAGAGCAGAAGAAGAAAAAAACCTGGCACACGTAAAGATTTTTATATTCAATTTTTAAATGCAAATTCAAATGCATGCACCTCGCCTTGGGACATTTTTTCATGTTTTGTCATACTTTACACCGAAAAATTTGGCATTTTAGATTGTATACACGCTACATGGTAGTACATCCCTTGGAAAAAAATCTCATGAAAATTTGACGAGATTCGACAAGATTTTTATGATATTTCATCAAAATCTCCTCAAAAGTCCATCAAAATTGAGATGAGGATTTTCGACCTAAATCGTGTCAAAATTTCATGACATTTTTTGACAACATGTTTTTCTAAGGGATAGTTTGTCTTGTTGTATATGTATCAGTATGTATATCTAAAATGTAGATTGTATCCCAATTTTTTCCTTTATTTTTCTAAAAGATCAGCATGAAGCATAAAGAAGTTTTTAAAAAAAAGGCAAAATAGCGTCACTGATTGCCAAAATTACATTTCGATAAATTCCTTTTAAAAAATAAGCAAACTGTGCATACAAATTATTGTTATATTATTATATCTACTCGTAGAATACAAAACTCTTGAGAATCCATCTCTCATTGTCATGTCGCAGTGAAAGGCAGAAAACAGAAAAGGTAAGGAAAGGCAAAGAAGAAAACGGTAGCCATCAAGGCTCGCCATAGATGAGCAGTTTGCCGTGTTGATGAGACTTGTGAATGATGAATATGAATATAAATATGTACTTAACAACATGTCTGCCTGTGTATATACATGAATAATATATCTAAATGTAGATAAAAAGCAACGAGTCTATAATATATGAACATTACACGTACGTACATACATACATACATAAATATTCAAGCTACAGCTATACTGATTGCTGATACATACAACATACAACAATAACAATGCGATGGACATTTTTTCTGTGTTGCTACTTGCAGCTTCTCTGGTTGGCTGGCTCTTGGAAGAGGCAGTTGTTTTGTTATTGTTCCCTCCATCCACAGTCATTTCCACACTCATATACACTTACTTACTTGCACACATTATACACATATTATTTTTTACAATTATATATCTTATACGTAGGTGACTGAGTGAGTGTAGGAAGAAGAAGACGAAGAAGAAAAGGAATTGTTACATTCTATCTATCATTGGACTTGATAGTGAGGCAAGATAGGTATATTATACATAATGATGTGTATAATATGTGTAATGTGTGTAATGTATCGAGAAAATAAATACAGGAGTAAAGTAGTCATCGTCTTTTTTCCTTCTTCACCTATACTATTTTATATTATGTGTAGATAGATCATCTTGTGTAATGTGCATATTGTATACACAAAATATAGTCAAATCAATGGTTCACTCATCTCTCTCTCTCTTATCTCAAACAAAAACATCCATCCAATAATGCTTCACCATTCTTCACCTCACCCACACACATACACACAATTGATCATACATTATGTATAATGTATACAGTAGACACACATAGTCTTTTTTGTTTCGTTTTTCGTTTTTGATTCAACTCAACTCAAAGAGGAAGCAAAAAAAGCAAGCACCACACACATGCAGAACTGAGCAGAATTTGTACAAAATGGATGTGTAATGTGTAATAATAAATGTATAATGTATCTACTCTCTATACATCTATTTAGATGTACTTCAGATCCTTACAGTTATATTATTATTACAGCTTTCACCAGGAGCCAAAGACCAAAAACATAAGACCAAGTAGCAACTGAATAATATGTTTGTAGTTCGTAGCTCGTAGGGTTGTCTTTTTGTCGTGTATAGATACTTATTTGATATTAAGTGTATGTAGTATCTATGTACTGGTGATACAAATGCACAGATGCACGTAATAAATTATGTCTTTATGCAAAATAGGTGTAATTGCAAAGCGTTCCTTTTTCTTTCTTCTTAATTCCTTTATCTAAACATTAAACATTAAACATGTTAAAGATAAATTTAGGTATAGCATCTTTTAGAAAAAAACCTTGTAATAAAATCTCACGAAAATTTGACACGATTTTGGTGACAATTTTGATGAGATTTTGATGCACTATCATGAAAATCTCATCAAAAATTGCCAATTTTGTCAAATGTCAAATCTCGTCTCTCGTCAAACTTCCATGAGATTCGACAACATTTTTTCCGTTAGTATAGCAGTCATGTCTCAAGATAAAAGGGAACTAACTTTGCAGTCTAAAAAACTTAAAAAAACGTAAAAAGATGATTAAAAAAATCCTTGCCGATTTATCATAGAAAACATAAGAATAAGATGCAGAGTTTTAAAAATTATAATTAAATCCCACCATTAAGTTCCGTTTGTATGTATGTATTTGTTCGCAATTTTAGATTTTAACGCTTTGCCTCTCATCAATCTCATGTCTCCTTTCTGCTTTCATGAAATACAAACATTCGTAAATACGTAGCTATAAGTATTTTTAGGAGCATTGTATTTTTATTATTGGATTGTGTGCTCAATAAAGTCATACAACTACATAATATTATTCACATCAAAGGTTAACCTCCGTATTTACTGACCCACGTCATCAAATTTTATTTTGTTTTTAGTTCTAAGCGCAATCACAATAATATTATTGAATTGAACGTCTATTAACGCCAGTTAAATACCTCTGCATAGAAATACATAGTACGACATGCAGTAAATACTTGTACCTTACAGAAAAGCCATACACACTACACACAGCAGATTTTCCGTTTTGACCTTTAATGGTAAACAATTGTTTGCTAAAAGTTTGAAAACAAGGGGATAATGTTTTTCAGATGTGGGAAATCAGCTCCAAAATTTTAAACAAAACAATCAAACACGAATAATATTCATGCACAACCTAATAATATAATGACAAATTTTCTACAGAGGGGCAGAATATGATTTATTTTCACACCTTTTGCGTGCAACTGTACGTATTGTACAATATTTAGCACAATTGCCATTGTACGGAGCAGCATGATGTGAAAATCTGTGAAAATAAGGGCGTATTTATAAAACTACAGGTAAAACTCTATGTGTGTATTATAGTACTGTGGTAATGCATAACATACACGTCATGAAATGGTATAACTATAATAATAATACGATATGATGTACAAAAATATTATAGCGATTGAGTTTTTCATAATTCATAACGCCTTTCATAATATTCATACTTCATACCTATTCATATCGTATGCTTTGTTTTACATCAATACTTACGTATATTATGGTATTGTGCGTGGGCTCTTTGATTCCACGTAATTTTTCGTAATAGATCCACAAGGATGGATGCATTGACGATTGACGAGATGAAAGCTTTTCTCTTTATGTATTCATTGTGTTGTATGTATGTAAGTACGGATGTTTTTCTCCCGGGTTTTGTTTAGCTCTCTTGTTGTGTGTTGTGTGTGTCCCATTGTCTCTTTGTATTAGCCTCTCTCCTGTTTGTGAGTTCTCCATTTCAATCTCCGTCTCCATCATCCATCCTCCAGCACCCAAACAAAACCCAAAACCAAAACTACTTAAATTACATATATACTTTCATTCGGCATTTGCGTCAAGCATCTATTTTTTGGGTACATACATACATACAAACTACGAACTACGACCTGCACACGAGAAATAAACTACGTGCGTATTTGCGTGTATTTAGCGGACAATTAATTATTTGTTGTGTACACAATAAACATCTGCATTTATTTCCCTTTGTTTGGCTTTGATTCATTCATTCATTGCATTATATTATACATACATACATGTGTATTGACGATTGACGATCGTCAGTAGTCAGTCGTCAATTGGTAAAAAATAGAGGATTGTATTTGTATTGCTATTTTACATTGTACACACAAATACCTCATACATCATTAACACGTAATTTGTGTACGTGGATTGTATATTGTTCAATATAATGTAAAAACGATCGTCATCCGGCCAATTAAGTAGGTAAAAAATCGCATTTATTTACAAAACGTTAGAGTACGTGCACAAGTTGATACACTCATTGTCAGGTATCTACTTACGTATTACGTGTATGGCGTGAGTAAAAAAGATACAATCACATTGACGGTGACAAGAGAGACACATATTTACTTAAATACGTAACGCACAATTGCAAATAATGATAATAATAGGGAATAGGAAATTACTATTGGGTGCCAGATTGTGACGTTGGATTGCTGAATGAATGAATGAATGCAAGCATGGATGCAGAAATGACGACTAAATTTCAGAATGCGTTATGAAATATGAAACTGATTTCATGTATATTATGACGTTTCTGAGTCAATACCTGTATAGACAGTTGAAAGTTTTGTATAGACAATGGGAAAGTATTATACCAAGGAGAAAGAATCGGGTATTTTACATGTTCATGATTCACTGCGTTTGATAACTGCTTAATTATGGTGGGACGAAAATCAAAATAAGGGAAGGAGGACAATAATAAAAATTTAAAAGCAATTGTTAATTGGGATTTATTTATTCACTTGCTTACGTCCTTCTTGTGTGGTATTTTTCTTTTTATATTTTATTTTTTATTGTTGTCGAAAAGAGAAAGTAAGGTTTGCTTTCTCTCTTTGTAATAAATAGATACGCATGAGTTACTGACGATGAGGAAACTGACTTGCATACTGTATAATATTTGTACAAATATTATGTGGGCATCGGAGCATAAAATGTCAATTCTAGGAAATAATTAAAGGATTTATTTTAAAAATTGTAATTTGTATGATGAATTTGTATCAAGGCAATGTTGGCAAAAATTACACACTTTGATACGTTGAAATAAAAAATAGACAATGTAATTTCATAATAACCATGTATATTTATGTTTTGCATAATTATGAATATTTACAATGCTTTTGTTCCTATAGTTAGTCAGTTTTCACAGTTGAGCATTTACATACTTAAAATACGCAATTTACCTGCCTCAACTCCGTTTTCATTGAGCTGGATTGAAAAGAGGTGACGAAAACTTAATGTAGGCACTAGCATAATAAATACCTAAGTTGAAGTTTGTGCAAAACTATCACCGTGTAGTTACATATTGAATAGTTATAGGTATAGTGTAACTTTGATGAGCAGAAGCTTTTTATATTAAATATGGCCTCTTACATCTTTTGTATGTATTCATACTACATACTACATACATATACATATATTAGTGTCTTTCATATAGCAAGACAAATACATACATGATGGTTCATATAATATTATATTGTTTTATAATGGTTATTTTAGCATACAGTATAATATATAATAATATGATATTGTATTTTCCTAGGAGTTTTGAGCCAATGCACTTTATACACACATGGGTAATACATGCATATTATACATTATACATAATAATATAATGAAGTCGCCTACACGCGGATGTAACAAGTTGACAAATTAAGTTATCATCAAACTTACTCAGCCACATAAAACGACCACACGACCACTACCTCTGACTGACAGATAAAATGTGTGTAATAATATGTTATTAGTTATTAGTAATGTATGTGGTATTACAATACTGCAGACTACTTTTTCATCCCTCTTTATTCTTGTTGCTGCTACTTAATTACGATAAGTGTACATTTTTTACATTCATTCACTCTTCATAAATAGGCTTCTTCTCTCGTCTCCGAAGCCAAATAATGATATACTATGTAGACAGATAACTACATACTTTTTTAAGTTCCTAGTTTATTATTTATTACACTTTTAGAAACATATGTTGTTCTCGTGTGGGTTTACAGTTTACATGGTGTACGGGGTGTCTAAAAACTAGGTGGACTTATTTTAATGATACAAACGTCTTCCTACGCACTACGAATTTAACCTTTTCATTTTTTAATTACATTCTCCTGATGGAAATATTCCAGTAAAGTTTTACTACGATATTATACATTCGGAAAAAATCACCTGGTTACTTTTTTACATAACATTTGTCCATACCACCCTTGGAAAAAATCTTGTCAAAAAAAACCTCATGAAATGTTAACACGATGTTGGTCGAAAATCGTCAACTTTTGATGAGATGTTGATGAAATATATATGCATATCTCATCAAAAATTGCCAATCTTGATAAATCTCATCAAACGTTTATGAGATTCGATAAGATTTTTTTCTAAGGCGATGTATTAATTATGCAATAAACCCTTAGTAAAAAAATATTGCCAAATAATCTGAAGAGATTTAGGCACTATTTTTGTCGAAAATCTAATCAGTTTTTATAAAATATTATGAAAATTTCAAGAGATTAGATGGAATTTGGAAAACCAGTCATACGTTTGAAAAAAAAATCGATTATTAAGTCTTAGCCCTGGGTAGCTTACAAACTCTTGAAACGTATGAAAGTCCTACAAAAAAGTTCCAGGTAAGATTTTTTTTCTAAGGGAAGTATGAAGTATGGAAATTGACCCAACTCGGTATCGGTTATCGGTTGCTACGGGAAATTTAACATGTTGAAATTAATAAATCTTCAAAATCCGAACATTTCTGTAAGGGTAACGTAACATTTGAAAACGTATAAAAACTCCATGAGCAAATTGGACAACGCGTTTCAGGTTGATGTGCATTTACCATCGCTTTACATCATTTAAACGTTTTTATACTTAATATGTATTCAAATATTTTCCTAATACACAATGTTTTTTATTTAATGGCTGGCGGACATATGTTTTTCATTTACCTGTAATAAATATGCGAGTTCTATTATTATCGTGATTTTACGCTGTTTTTTTTCGATTTTCGATAAATTTCCTGATGTTGATCATTGATCAAGTAGTTAATTAAATACTTATTAAATTAAATAGATCAGGAAGTAAAAATAGCTCACGAATAGACAAAGACAAAGCTTCGAATGGTACATATTCGATTACGTAAAACTGTGTTGCTCGATGGTTCAAGTTCAAAAAAAATTCGTCTTCTCATGTTGTGTTTTGTTTATTCCACATTCTACGTTCTATTCCAAAAAATACAGCTTTTATTATGTTCTAAATTGTAACGCTTAATTTAACTAACTGATTAGATAATAATTAGGTGGAGGTAATAATAGAACTTGACAGTAGTTTTTAATAATTGATTGAGTATTCCACGAGAGTGTGATAGATTTATTTTAATGTGACATAATTTTATTCTCTCTACCAACTCCATTGTCCTAGTCATTCGTCGTCAACATCACCCAAGCAATCATTAAATCGTAAAATTGTATATTTACGTTAAATAGGTATCTAATTACATATTAATATTATCATAATTTGTAGCTTGGGACATTTAAATACCTATACATTATACATTATACATACAAGATATATTACGTTTTAATTACTTACAAACTTTACAAATCTCTACTCAAGTCGATACCAAAAATATAATAATAAGCCATAAATAATCGTAAATACATTTTTTTACAAAAAAGTTCATTATAGTTTTTACTACAACAAAACGACTATAAACTATTGTTATTGTTGAGGGTACAAACACCAGTATAAAACACCAATCAATCGCAATTAAGCTGGGTTGGACTGAATTTTATACAAAAAATACTTATCACTTATCTGTTCACCATAATTTTGAAAGACCATTGCCCCATATCCCAGTAATATGATCTAAAATCTTAACGTCCAATCTAAAGAGGAAGAAGGAAGGCAGAAAAATACTTGTACTTCATTCATTAAATATTAAATTCTGTCTTGCCTTCCGTCATTCTGAAGTTAAACATCGCAACATTCTATAAAACTCAAAGTTCCGATCTGGAACATACATGGAGAATTCGCCATTATTCAAAGTAAATGAATTAAAAAATATTTGAGTAGCTGTGTTAATTGCTTGCAAAGACATATACTTAAATACATTTTATGTATGTATATTTAGTTTTAAATGTGAAGAGTAATACATACTGTGTTACCATTTAAATTGTAAATGTTACTTTACTTTACTTTTACCTTACTTTTCTACATTTTTGTGTTTTATTTCAACTCATTGTCATGTTTCATTTTTTAAACATTTTAAATTCGTAGGCTCATCAGGCTGCACGAAAGGCTGTAAAATTATCTAAACAAGGGTTGTACACCGAAGCCACTCTTTGTCATTTGGAAGCAGCCACATATTTTCAGGAAATTTCCCTAAAAGATTCTTCAGCTTCGAGGTCCTTGGAGGAGCAAAGTAGGTATCATAAAAGGCAAGCTCAGTTGGCTCAAAAGTTGAAGTAAGTATAGATACTAGATATATCTACCAGTCATTATATTTGTTTAAAAACAAGCCCATGAATTAACATTGTGAAGGTTCTAAAGTCATTTTTCATCCACATACATACATAAATTGTAACTAACAAAATCATTATTCATCGTTTCAGGGAAGCAAAAGAACAGCGAGAAGCAAAGGTCAAGAAAGCTGGGAGCCTAAAGTCCAACATTCCTTCAGCGCCAATAATTAACCGAATTAAGCAAATGTCTGTATCCGAGATTCGTCGTAATTTTGATGAAGCTGGTGGGTTTGTATAGTTGTACAAAGAATACAAAGAATGTCTGTTAAAACCTTTTCGCTGCTATTGACTCAAACTTCGTTATGACAACGAGACACACATGCTAAATTCCCCCATAGCAACCGCTACGGATTCGTATTATTGGGGGTTGATTTCCATAAAATATATTAAAGTGCCATATGAAATGGGGTTTAAAGTGGCAGCGAAAAGGTTTATTGTAATAAACTTTGTGGTTATATACTAATTGTAAATACATAATGGACTAGATGTACCTAAGATGCTTAACGTTTTAATGCATAATTTTTTCAACTCAATCAATAGATTCTTTGCTTACAATCTTGTCTGAACGACAAGCTCCCTTGGAACTGAAGGAAGTGCAGAACACAAAACCAATTACGGATTTCTGTATTAGACCTAAAAATGACGGAGACATTATAGAAGAGCTACAAACGGTTAATATGAACCTTCGCATATTGGTTGATAAACTATTGAACGAGCTCAAAATAACTCAAGAAGAGAAACTGGCTGCAGAAAAGAAATTAGCAATGTATGAGGCGAAAGAAAAGTCAGCAGCAAAAATGCAACAACAGCCCTCATCAGCATCTTTAAATTTTATTATGCAATTGGACGAATCCCCTCAGCTCGATCATTTGCCCGATCTTGCCCCACTTGAGACTCCCCCGTCTTTTGATTTTTCATAAGGAAGCAAAAAACAAAGCAAAAGCGTATGAACATATAGATAAATTTTATATAGATCGATGAGAATATTATATAAAATGCTGTATAATTTCAATCATCTGTATAGTGTCTTTCATGATTTACGACTTGTAAATTACGAGTATACTCACTCTATAAACGATAATAGTAGTAGTCTTAGTACAAAACAAAAAGGAAGCAAAAAAATAACATACTGTACATATGTTAGCTCAGCCTAGTTTTCAACAAAACTATTACAATTTACAATCGTGTACCTTCTGAAAAAGTACATGATGTATTATTATATATTTAGACTTATAATATTATTTAGAAATTAGAAATAATATCTTTTCTCGTCGTTTAGCAGATACACAGCCAAATATAAAGGGGTATTTTTTAATCGTTTTACTCTTTTTTCCAGTAATATTATTTTATAGTTTTAGTTTCGTATTACATTAAGAATTTTTGGTATGTCAAACGTGTACAGTATTGAGTTATTTGAGTGGTGTAGTTTTTTCCCGCATTATGAAAGTTTTGATCATTTTTATTATTTATTTCATAGCAAGCCTAGATAAATGTGTACAATCACTGCTACTATTGCTAATTCCTGTTTTTTACACTTGTTATAAGTTCCATATATTAGTTTTAAAAATATACTATTTATGGAAGAGTCATATTCTGTAGCATTCCTATAATATAATGTTATTATTGTTGTTATGCATATTCAATTTTATCTGTACTCTTAATTTTATTGATATGCCTATAATGATAATAATAATATTAAAATGGATAAAAGTGATAGATAAAGTTGCAATGGCGAATCCTGTGGTGTGTATTTTGAATGAATAGTTGTAAATTTTAATATTTTAATGTTATGGATGTTATTCAGGGTTTAATGAATATGTGAATAAACGACATTATAATATTATTACATATTATTATTATACTAGTACTATAAGGAACGAGAGTAGAATTCGCAAAAATACATAATAATATATGTATTAAATCTCAATGAATGTATGTCAATTGTAAGTAAAATTCCAAAAAGAAAAATATATGTACACACATACACAAAAATAAGCACAGACTGTGAAATAAATGCATTTTTGGTAAAAAACAAACATCAAAATTGTGACACGCAAATTTTCCTACTTTAGTTTATCATTATCATAATATAAGACGCCGGCTTTTTGGTAGATTTATAATTTATAATTGTGTATATTTTAAAAAACTTGGATTTTAATGCACATTTATTCCATGTGTACATATGCACTTTCCTTTGCATGAAAGGGCTAACCCAATGTTCAATAACACATTCCGACGATGACCAATTGGATTACAAATGAATTATAATTAATAATTTCCATGTAGTGTTAGCATTTTTTTCAACTAAATCTATATCGTAATTTTCTTTTTAAATAATATGTTTCAACATATTTATCTGGAATCTGGGTACACTAGAATATATTATACAATCATAGGCAGGGTTTCAAACCATGAACAATTCAATACAGTGGACTTGTAGATTTTTTTTCTAAAATTACAAATTACCAGAAAAAATATTAAACCTCTACACATAAAAATGTTCGGAGTACACAAAATTAAATTGTTCATCGCATTAAACCCAAATATGTCTTTTAGGTAATTGTATGTTTAGCAAGAATCCTACATCCTACAGTATGACTACGATACATAAACAAACTGGAAATGATATTATACCAATAATAATGCAACATAACAGAAAATAGACATCATATTATCAGTATCATTATCCTCCACTGCCTGTATATAAAGTCAGTTTCTCCCACAGATTACTGCTAAAGGTTTTAAACAATCCCCTTAAAGAAGTCTCGTTTATATAAACTATTATGCTAAGAACTGAAGAATAAGTATTTAGTACAGTGAACAATCATAACATCACCTCTACGTATTATGTTACTCAAGAAATTTTCACCACGGAACGTAGCAAAAATTTTGGTGGTAAGGCAACAAAATGTTATAACATGCATCATTTTTCTGCGCGAGCAGGCGAGCACCGCTTTTGCGGGCTTTTGGCCCGCTAAGAACAAAATGGCCGCC
>JAQIVE010002070.1:0-21462 GCA_034698285.1 Sminthurinus bimaculatus | reverse complement strand
AATATACATAATATGATATAATAATATTGATTGCTTTTCGATCCACTAATCATAATTACATTACGCCAAAGCACACAGGGACAGAACAAACATATCCACATTGTAGGTCGTAGCAGCGTAGTATGTGTAGTATGTAGTATGTACTAATAATCAAAATTGAATGAAAAACGAGAGACAGATATTAGCCATTATGTTCCCCATCCATCCATATCCAATTCATCTTATAACAACAATTTATAATAATCGTCATCCATATTAGTCTTCTTTCATTTGACTTGACCATTTTATATGATAATGTGTGATGACATAATAATTTTTTATCGTATAATATAACAATATGTCAGAATAAGAATGAAGAACAGTAAATAAATAGTTAGTAGACTCCACATGTGGATTGAATATATGCAATATGGAGCGAATAGATACTCATTTTATGAATGAATGGAATGTAATTTAGAGTAAAGTTTAGATTATTCCTTGTGTATGCAATATTATATACACAATGGTTTATTTATTTTTTCTCTCACTTTTCCATTATATTCTCCCTTTTCCTTCAAATATGAGATAATTTCTTGAACAAACAAACAAACGACAACTCACTCTTCCTTTCAATGTGAATATGTATATAATGTATAATGTATATCTTACATACATAGGTTATCCATTAGTTAGTGGGTGAGACAGAAAGAATCAGCATCAAAATCAGGGAACAGAATTTTACACTGTGAGCAAAATATGAACCGCATTCAGGAGGTTGTACAGATTTATCCCTTTCTACACTTTACACACTAGCAGACCATGATGGGGTTTGACAGATTGTAAATCCAAAAATCGGCTAGATTACCTAGCCCTATAATTTAATTAATTTTGCATGATATTTAAAATAAATAAAACGCTATGAAGGAATAAAAGGGAAGGAACGATTTTGAAAAGTTTGCAAACTCCCTATCATACAAAGAAAAAAATTAAACGCCGTTCCGTTTTATATTAGTTTATAATGATGTTAACTTAGATTATGCTTCTTCCATGTATTTTAATAATGTTATCGGCATGCTATATTTCTTTCATACCTCTGCATGAATAGGAATTATAAATATGTATACTGCACAGCTTCAACAATGCACTGATTGCAGCGTAGGCAAAATGCATAGTACAGAATCATAATATACATGACAGTATAAGTATACCTACAATCTACACACATGAGCTTATTCCTCTTCTCTCCTCTCTTCTCCTGTCTTGTCTTTGCCGTTGCTCTACATTCTAATCTTTATTGATTGTTTTGATAAAATTATACATGATGAGAACTTTTGCAACTTGCACACACACACATACATACATAATACATACACACCACTTATTCACATCCAGGTAGGATTTCGTATGTCTTATACTCATACAACATATACATATGATTCTACTTCTCCCCGTCCGTCGTCAATTGCTCTACGTCCTGAGAGAAGAAATCTCACTTTTTTACCACATTAGTGCGACTTGTGAGTCTGACTAAACGTTTTAGCTTGCTTTGAATGTTTATAGTTTATATTGTAAAATAATGTTCAAGCAAATGAAGTAGAATTAGTAGGAGAAGAAGAAGAGCTATCGCTATGTAATACATATATCTTGTGATGCGCAATCCATGTACATTGTACATACATAATACATACGCAACGTAACATGTGGACTCGAAAGCAAAAGCGAGCCCATTGCCATTGTTGTTGTATTTAAGTATTTATACATACGTTGATTGTGTTTGTTTTGTGGGAGTCTCTTATTTTTCCCAACTATTTTTTGCTAATATTAACCGATTAAAATTTGAATAGACATTTTTTTCACCCCTGTCGTAAACTAGATGCATATTTATAATGAACCACAAAGTAACTCTATTCGTATTCGTATAACGCATTGTGAAGATGAGATCTTCAATGTCAAATTGTCAAAAGATTAAAAATGAAGGGATGAGACTTGGATTTGGATTGAAATCGAAATCGAAATCGTGCCTCTAGTTATAATATTATAGAGACTAAATCCAAAAGGATAATCTTTTAGATTGACTATTCATTATTTTACTTTTACTACAGTTTTTTTCTAGGACTGATAAAAAAGTTTTTGACTGTATAATCTATATTATCCTTCATTTAATGCACATAATACATATTATATAATACATACATTAAACTTTCAATACGAAGAGATAATAATTCAAAAATAAACACATGCAAATGCAAGGTTTAGTATGTATGTATACTGCGCATACTATAATTCAACAACATGATCTAAACCGATAAGTATTTTTCTTCCTTCCACAATATGTATATTCTTATAACATTTTATCTTACTCTTTGTATTTTACAGGCAATGATCTAGATCCTCTGAAATCAGACGAGGAGGTACTTCAAGCCGATGCTGAGGCACAAAAAACACAAACAGAATACCCCAATGGAGTCAATGTCATCCCTGGTGAGAAGAATAAGAAAATTAGCAAAAAAAGAAGATTCACTTGATTTTCAATAGCGTTTACAGTTTATGTCATGTATTTTACACATACTTTCTATATCTAACAGGGATATAGTTGACGTTGATAGTAATGAAGTGAAAAGTGCATTTTTATTGTAATTTATCAGCACTAGCATGTACTCTCAAACAATACAGTGTAATATCATACAGATTGCTTATTAACATACATACACAGTTTATGGACGATCAACTCAATCAGTTTTTTCTTTCTTTTCGACTCTCAAGGTGAAGCCTTGTTAGACTATCCAATCTATCATACGATTCCTAGGACGTCTTTCGTGTGCGATGGAAGATTACCAGGATTTTACGCAGGTATACATTATATTATTATAGACTATAGACATAGATTAAATGCACGCTTGCATTATTTTCTTTTTTTTTGTCAATCATGGTCATCAAACATTAAAATTTAAATGTAACCTTTGAGTTTTAACGTATCGTTTAACCTTTGGCAGATGATCACATAATACGTATATATATACATTGTATTATACAAGCAATTTTGATTTAAAAATTCAATTCATTTTTTAGATTTGGAGACGAGATGTCAAGTGTGGCATTCGTGTGATGTGGACGCTCGCATGCAATCTTTCCTTTGTAGCAATGGAACAATCTTTAGGTAAAAATATAACATGTTTTGTATTGTATATTGTATTGGGTAAAAAGTAAAAGGGTTCAAAGGTCCCTATAAAAAAATATCATAAGCTTGAGTTTAATTTTATCTTTGTATGATGTATTGTACTGTGCAGTCAAAAGAATCGTGTTTGTGAATGGTACTACAACGTAAATTGCGAGCCTGAGGATGTGAACAGGAACTATGTGGTGAATCGTGACCTCTTTATCATCCCTAATAAAAGGAATCAAGATGAGGATGAGAAGCCCAAGCAAGAAGTCCCAAGACGAAATCCATTACAGGCCCAACAACCCAATCCTGGAGTTACAAAACCAAGCTTAGAACAACAGTTTCAAGCCAAAGCTCCAGCTCAACATCAACAACAAAATTATAATCAAGCCCCGAGACAACAATCGCAGCAACAACAACAAAATAACAACCAACCTCCGCGACAACCACAACAACAGAATTATAATCAAGCACCACAACAGCAACAACGACCTCAACAACAACAACAGCAGCAAAGACCTCAGCAGTCACAGCAGCAACAGCCTCCGCAAATTCCTAGTCATATAACCGCCGCCGTTCAAGCCACTGGAGCTGTCATTCCTCAACAAACCCCACAGACCCGTCATCATCCAGGCTCAAATTTCAATAGACCACCTCCTCAAAATAACAACAACAATAATTTTAACAACCAAAATAACAACAATAACAACTTTAACAACAACAACAATAATAATAATAATTTTAACAACCAGAACAACAACAATCGTGGAAATCAAGCTGGAAATGTCAACCAAAGGGTTCAACAACAGTCATCTCAAAACAATTATCAACAACAACAACAGCAGCAACAACAAAATTATAACAACAACAATAGCAATAATAACAACAACAACAACAACCAAAGACAAAACTATCAACAACAACAATCTGAGCAACAACCACAACAATATCGCCCAAATCAAGACAACAACAATAATCAGAGACAACAATCTCCTCCTCCTCCTCAACAACAACAACAATATCGTCCAGATAACAGCCAGAGTCAACAAAGACAACAACAACAACCTCAACAACAATATCGGCCAAATAGCGAGCAAAACCAAAACCAACGCCCTCCACAACCACAACAACAACCAAATTCAAATGGTCAAAATTCTCAAGCCCCGGTAAACCGTCCCGCTCCAGTTCAATCCCAACCACAGCAACAACAACAACAACAACAGCAAAAGCCAAAATCGGCTGTACCTTCACAACCAATGTATATTCCACCACACATGAAATTCCGACACAGTACTCCTGTGAAGCACAATGTCAAGTTTGCCCCTTCTCCCTCCCGACCTGAGCCAGAACAACAAAATTCCGCCATAAATGAGAGACAGATCCCAGCCGAGAGTCAACAAGGCTTCCCCTACTCCCAGCATCCACAGGCCTTCAGTCGAAATAACTATGAACAAGCTTTACAAAGGACACAGCAAGCTCAATATCGGCAACAACAAGTACAGCAGACGGCAACTTCTAACAATATTCCCCACCGATTTCAACAACCACAGCAACAAGTACAACAACAACCGCAGAGACAGCAACAAAGACCAGCTGAACAGATTCAAAGCCGTCAATTTTTCCCGTCAGAACCAGCAGAGATTCCAACAGCTCGAAGAGTTCCAGAATTTCAATTACAACAGCAACGTCAGTATGAGCAACCAAGGACTCGCCCAACAGTTGCTACCACCACCACTACAACAACAACAACAACAACGAGCGCACCTGTAACTCTTCAGCCACAAAGACAAAGGCAGAGACAATCGATAACAACCTACAGACCCATAAATCCGAGCACCGCCTCTCGCATTGTGATCAAGCCAAAGTTAGAAAATAGAAACCAGGACTACGAGGTCCGACCTGCACCCATCCCAGTGAAAGATAATCAAAGGTCGCGGGATGCCATCATTAGTCACTCATTAAATCGAGGCCTATTGTATCCCGCCCCATTAGACAGCACTGCTGATGAGGAAGCTGTTATCCACTCCCAAATCTCGCATGGCGGAAAAGTCTACGGTGTTAAGCAGTAAGAAACGAGGGAGCATGAGAGTTAGCACTTATTTTTTACTTAATTAAATATCTTCGACTGTTGAGTTTTTTTAACCAGTAAACCCTCTGCGCGCGTGTGTCCCACACGTATGTGATATTTTTCTTATCCTTCGTGTTGCAAATGATCCCGATATTATCCATTATAACATGTAAAATTTCCGGCCATTTCTGGCCAAACGAACGAATGCGGATGGACAAATTACGCGTGTTATGTTTACACTTTACACACACACAATATGTAATATGATTATTGACAATAATAACAACCACAAGTACGAAGACGAATGAATGAAAAGAAAATATTATATTAATGAAGAGGAACTTTAAAGCTCGACCACTGACGATTTGTATATTGCATTGCAAATTGCAACATTATACATAGGTACATTTTTTAGATTATGTATCCACGCAAGCAAGCAAGAGCAAAGCATGATGTTTTTTATATGTATAATAAAAAAGAAAAAGAAGGGAAACTTCAAAGAATTTCATATAAAATAATATAAAAAATAGGCATAATATACACTGATATTACAGGAATATATTTTGCCAGCATTGCCTTTTATACCAACGGAGGAGAAAACAAGAGATTTTTCTCATCAATGTACAAATGTTTGAATTTGTCAAAATAAAAATGTTTATTTTACAATATTCTACGATCCTGCTTTACATAGTTTCTTTCATCAAGGAGGGTGTTTGTAAGCAAGTAAAAGGAAATTATTTTTTACTTGGCATGACATGATAATTGCATTCATATTTTTTAATTATTGATGTGCACAATGATTTTTATTTTCTTGTTCCATACTAGATACATACAGAGCACTAGCAATTTCGCAATAAAAATATGATTTAATCGACCCAGTCAAACATTTTAAATGCATATTCTATGCAGGGCATATTATAATTGTAATTGCATACTTACATAAATACGAACATAAATCACTTTACTGACACAACTCTACGTACATAGCAAAATTAATGGTAAAAACTTGAGAAAGCTTCAAGGTCAATAAAAAATGTCGCATTTCCCTTACTTTCACTTTCTCCCTATCTATTTTTCTGGACTTTGTAATTCCCAATCTGGCCGAAAATAACAGCGCAAACAAAGAGAAAGGAACTTTGAGGCATTAGTTTTCCATAATACTATATTTTACTAAATGCCTTCAATCTTTTATCATCATTATTGTTATAGTTTGTTCAAAATTCAAAATACATTGCAATTCATACATAACTATTCTATGTAAGTATAATGTAGTATATTCATCTATCCTACACTTGAATTTTTTTAATAATAGTCATTTTTGTCCACGCGGAACAGTATCTTTTTTATGTTACAAGGAAACGGACTTGATCATGGTGGTTCAAATTCATCAAAGTAGTTCAGATAACTACACAAATATCATTATTTACTTTATATTTTCGAACACAATAATAAGTATTATTATTATGGATTAAACTACCATATATTACACATCCTTTATTACTTATTACACATACTTTTCTAGTACCTACCAACTTTGTTGGTTTTAAAACTTTTATTTCTTTTGAATTTTTTTTTGAAGTGCAATTTTTTTCGATTAGTTGTCTAAAATGTAGTTATCCTGCTTTCAAAATTCCAAATTCATTGATTATCTTTTTCTAAAACAAGTCTACTATAATTTAATTTAGCTAATTCTTAAAGAAGAAAAGAGAACTTAACAATACTAATTATTACTCTTAATTATCATAAATCATAAATAACAATAAAAAATGTTGAACATTTTATAAATTATATATATTATAACGAAAAGGTACAACAAAATAATATTTTTACAGGTTGTACAAAACAAACGAATTCGGATACAAAGACTTTGATGTTTTCATCATTATTAGTAAAACACAATCCTTTGCTTTCTATATTGTTTACATACTTACGTGAACAATATAGCGTAAAACATTGAAATAATCTTGTTCGTAGTTTCAATTGATTTCAGATTACTTAACAACTAACAGCCATAGAAAAAAACTTTCTGAATCACCATTAGAACAGTTGGTCTTGGTATATAAAATGTATTACTCTTTAGGTAGCACATTAAAAAATGATTTAAAAAAAGTTTTTTTAAAATTGATGGTGAAATATCTAATATTTTGTCTTTCAACATCACTTTCTTAAAAATCTTGTGCACACATTCTTTTTCTACGCTAAAATATCAGTCATTACTAAGTTAATGACTGATTTGAAATTATTATGCTCATAGGTCATAACTTTTTTTTGTAAAAAATCAGAATACAGTAAAAATGTAATCGCATGTTCATAAACAAATGGCTATAATAACAAAATCGTTGTATGCTGATCCTTAAACGAAGTACAGTATGTTAAAAGGGAGAAATAAAATAAAATCTCTTCATAGAAACGTTAGTGTATTAGCATTCACATTGATTATAGGATCACAGAAAGTGACAGGGTCGCAGAATGAAAAAGGCTAGTAGTACCTACATTTCCAATCAACTTTTACCTTGAAAGAATTTTGTTCTGCTTCTAACTTTTAACGTTGTTTTTCCAAATTAGGTCATACACCCACTATGTGTAATATTATACAAATTGTTGCACTGTAAGACTGTAGCTAATGGCAATGAAATACAACTCTTAACATGAAGGCTGACGTATGTTTAACTGAATATATATTCTTGTCAGAAAATACTATGTAGAATCGCCAACGCAAAAAAAAACTCAATCAATTTGATACTTGAATTCAGAATCGAACCTTGATTGGTTCGTATTTGTATAAGGGAAGCTAAAATTTACACCAGAATTTGGAAATGGGCTAGAGTAAATATCAGTAATCATCGTATAAATCTTAATGTAATAACTATGGTTTATAATAACATTATGTCATGAGAGGTAAGTTACTATCGATTAATAGAGCTAAAAAAACGTAATAATTTCTTGTCAATATATTGAGTCTTTCAATCATAAGGAGCCTAGAAGGGAAGGGAAAAAATGAATCTCAATAATTCTTAAGTTTTGTTTCGAAATATGAGATGTATGGGTACCGTTTAATATTATGTGTGTAGAAGAATAATTAAAAAAATACTACTTGGAAATAGTTAAACGCGTAGTACTGTTTTTAATTTTCATGTTTAATAATTCCTGGGCCAAATGTAAAAAGCTGTTGATTAGATTGTTGACCAACGTCATTACCTGATGAACTTTGCTGCTGATGTTTTCCTCCAATGCCACAAAGTGCCAGGTCTATTAGACTTATGTTTTGTGACAATTTACTGTCTGGATTTAGTGCATAATATTTTTTGACACTTGCTTGAAATATTGGCATTATTCTGGCTATACTCTGAAGTACCCTGCGGTCTGAATGATCTAACGTCAAGATAGCTGCCTGAAGGTAACTGTTAATTAAAGTAAAAAAAACATTAAACGCTGTTTAGACCAAAATCATACAACTAGGAATTATTCTTTACACACTTACCTTAGTTTATTTAGAATAATTACGGTACTTTTAATGTTACAATAATTATCATTACTTACGCTAATTTTGTTTCCGTGTGCCCACAAATTTCGGTAGCCATTTGCTGGATAATCGAAAGATGAGTTTGTAGGGGTAACTTTTTAGTAAACACCTTACTGGGTGCAACATTATTGCAGAGGTACATTAATAAGTTGAGATTTCCTTGATTTGCAGCCTAAAATTCATAAACAAGAAGTGCTTAAATTTTTTCGAATGTTTAGCTGAATACATAGACATAAAAGAAATATTATTTCTATCTCTATGGCTGAATGTTACACAAAACGATCAATTACTTAGTTTTTGACGACATTGTTTTATTGTAATTACCTGCACAAAAGCTCCTGTAATATCCCCACTGTTAGCCATTGTCATGAGTTGTTTTTGAAGTGTTACAGGATCAGGAGGTTGGAAAGTTTCTGAGCACACAGACAGAGCTGGAGTTGAGGAGCGGGGAACGACTGACGTTTCAATAAACTTTTGTTGATCTCTGAACGACTTTGCCAGCTCTCTATTCATAATTTCTTCAATTTGTTTTACGACTCCTCCTTGTAAACTGTAAAATGGCAATAAATAACAATGGTTTTTAATAAAATTATCTTTCAATTTCCATGTTGTATTATATTTTACTTGAGCATCGCAAAAACTTCAAACGGCTAATATCAAAATAGAAAGGATGCAATAAAAACTATCTTTCGATAAGTTATAAGCGATTACCTTTGTATAACTCTCAGCATTTGACTTTCGAGCTCTACTTGTAGAATACTTGTTAAATTATCTTGCATGGACACAAACTGAGAATTTAAAGTTTCTTCCGTTTTATCTTGATTCTTCATTTGTTCCAATGAAACTTGTAGCCCGGATAAATCTAAACAAGGTGTATATAATTTAAGTATTTCATTAAATACAGTTTTTTTGTCACTGTTAGAGTAACCATAGATAGCACTACGTTGTCTCTACTTAGATACTCTAAGGTATTTTTAATTTTATCAGGAATGATAAAAATCGTTTTCTACTAATTTTCAATGAATAGTTGAACGTTTTTATAAAAATAAATCGAAATCTTACATTCTCTTGTTCCCTTCATAAAAGCATCATTAATTTGAATGTACATATTTTGAAGGGCTTTTTCAAAATTAGGAATCACACTACCCCGGAACACATCCGTCAAAACATTTTCGAATACCGGCTTTACATTTGATGTTACTTCTGATGATAATGAAGTCTTGAATGACTAATTTAAACAATGAAAAACCATTGCATTATAAGTACATCGTCATTACAGGTTACAGTACATTTTAGTATCATGCATTACACCAAAGGCCAAAGTTAATTCTTTATGCACAATAATGAAAATTATTCTAAATCACTAAAACTTTCAGCAAGAACTAACCTCATTTTGAACGACTTGTCTTATTTCATGCTTCATGCGACTTTCAGTCGCTGCAATCATTTTTTCAGCCTCAACTTTAATTTGATTTCGAGTTGGTTCAAATAAAGTCAGCATACCTGGTACGAAATACAAGTAAGACAAAAATAAAAATATAAACTGAAATACCATACAAACTAACACTATACTTTAAATTATAATAATGTAGTAGTATGCACTACTTTTTTGATTAATTTGGCTTATTTTAATAAGCTTACTCGGAAGGACACTCGTCTCAATTTCAGTCTTAACAATCTGCCCAATACTAGTTGCAAGAACCTCGGCTAGATTTGATGGTAAAGGATTATTATTTTGAGGTATTCTTTGTCGTTCCTAAAATAGTCAACCAATGGCATAATATCAATATCAATTCACGAATGTTTCAACAAAATAGAAAACCATATTATTATTTTGTTCTTGTAGACATAATCAATACTTATAAGTATATAAATTATTAATTTACCAAGGCCTCTAGCGTTTTCATAGACTCTTCTAATCTTTGAATTTGGTTATGACTATGAGTAAAATATTTATCCAAAGTATGAGTAACATTGTCTTCTTCTGCTCGTGCAGTTTTACTTTGAGTACTATGGATCCAATTGATTTCTCTTTTTAACTCCTTCAACTCCACTGCTTGAGCTTTCATCATTTCCATAATGCTACTAACTTGTTCTAAAACTTGAGGTAGCTGATGCACGACATCGGATGCTAAAACAGCATTGGTGTTATTAGGAGAACTAATGTATTGAAGGTGCATGGGATTTGGAGACTCGTGATTGTTTTCCTCATGAGTAAATTCGGCTTCTAGTGGAGAATTCTTCATTACTCCTTCCATACTTTGAGATGTTGCACTTCTATGGCCAATTAGCTCATTATTAATATTCATTTTGGGACTTAGGATCTCCTCAACTTCTCTACTAGGACTTGACGATGAAGATGTTTTTGCCGCATCGCCTGGTGTGCTCATGGCACGAACAAGATTTGCCACAGGAGATGTTCTTCCAACATTATCTTGGACCTGATGAAATAAAAAGCACACATAAATTATAATGTATATACACATAAATTATTAGTAATAAATACTAACATGTAAATACGGAACTTAAAAAACTAAGTTCATTAAATTCATGGCGTATTTTTTTGAAATTGTTATCCCCAACCTATCATAGTTACCATCAATTTTGCCAAAATCTAAAATGTTAGACAACTTTTGGGTTATTACATATATATTATATATGAAATATGAAGAATCCACTAACTGATTTAGGACTGTTTAATAATCCCAAGATCTCGGGACTTCTCGTCGATGACGGAGAGCGTCGTCGAGTTGCTCCCGGGGTCACTCCAGTTAATCCAATTAAACTACTGAGTTCCTCTGTCATTTTATCAACGCGTGATGGGACACGTCTAAAAGGAATAACAGATTTACAAACAATACAAATATTATGCATATCATTTCTTTATTTTTGTAGCCTACTATAATGAATAATAATATAGACCATTATGATAATAGTACGTACACGTGGGGTGACGGTGAAACTGACTTTTGCTTCAAAACAGTAATACTTTTTGTTGGAGTAATTTCTCTTTCCAGAGCCTTTCCACTCACAATATCGGCACCACCATTCGAATCTTCCACATTTTCATCTTTAATACATAGTAAAAGTACAAACATTGAAATTTAAAATTAAAAACGGAAACTAATCATTAATGATTTATCTCGTAAATGAAATAATTGTACACAATACAATGTATAATGCCAATGCCGTAAAATATGTTGTGCTGACCATGATCTCGATCCCCTGCGTTGAGAGTTTCCTTCACCGTGACAGCATCATTAAAAGAAATACGATTGTGTCCATTTGAACGAGAAATGGTTTGAGGAGTCGGAAAAACAACAGTTCCTTGTTGCAAAGACTTGGACTGCACAAAATACACTTCCAACAAAGTTTGGTTGGCTTGCCCAGTAGAGGCTGGTTTGTAATCCGACGTATTTACTAGAATAATAGAACAAAACAAAAATATAAACTTTATACTTCTCGATCTCAATATTATGGTTTGTGTGGTTTTGATTAGACTTTTAAAGTTACGTGTTTGAGTGTTTAGATTTGTGTTTGTTGTGCCTATCTATCTATGATGTAATATCATAAATTATGATTCATAATACGCAAGCTTACATAAATTCAAATCTTGATGCGTTCGAACAGTTCCATTAAAAGGCCTGGCACAATTAACATTGAAGCTAAGCATGCTGGTGGGGAGGGAAAACTCTGAGATCCAGTCAAATCTTGCAGATTCATCATCATGACTCAAATGAAGAACAAACATGACTTTTCTATGAACATCTCCCATCACTAAATAATGAGCTGTTACATCCATGTCCATTCTCAACTGAGAGGGAGAAGGAGCTGCAAACTTGATATGTTGTAAGCACTGCCATGTTTTACATGTCCATAATTTTACTTCACTCATGTTCTCCGTTGCAGTAAGCATGTATTTCCAATACTGTGAATCAGCAGCAGACTTGACGTTATGATCATCAAGGAAAAACAATTTTCCGACAGACCGGCCATCGTGTGGAGACCATGAATACAGACAACGAGGAGTTTCAACGCCAATCATATATACCTATACATACATACAGAGACAGCAAACCATTAAATACGTCACTTTAATGAATACTACAGGATTTATAACTATTCGCGGTACAAATTAAAAAAATCATACTACATAAATATACAGGATATATTTTTTACTTGGAAAAATTTGACAGTTCCGTCTTTACTAGCCGTAGCGAGTGCAGTCCCATCGGGTGCAAATGATGCATCCATCACTGTACCAGAGTGGGAATCAATCGTCATAAAATAACCCTTGAAATCGTTCAGATTATGAACTCCGTCACCGAATCGTTGAATAAGTTGTGCTAAATTAGCGACATAAACCTGCATAAAATCATTCATAATAAACAGAATAATAAATAATATATTATACATATTATTATTTTACTATGTAGACCGTCATCTTTTCTTACTAACAAGTAAAAAGTATGTAAGTTACTCGAAAAATTAAATTTAAAAAGAAGTACGTACGATATCGTTCTGACAGGCGGCAAAATTATAGGCACCTTTAGACAAAAAATAAGACATGAATTAGCATACTGTTTTTTTAACATGTTACATTACAGTTTTAGTGATACAATAATGACAAAAATATGTACATGCTATAGAACTGTATGTATGTATGTATGTATGTAAAGCGTAATTCTCTTACAGTCACGTATGCTGCCTGGCTCAACACTTTCATCTGGAACATATTTACACCACATGAAACGACGTAGGTCTAATTTGCAAATTGGAGTTGTCCCAGATGGAGCCAAGTTAATTTGCATCATAAGGGTATTCCTGAGGCAAATAATGAAAAACAAAAAAATGATCAACACCGCAAGAATATCTACTTACGAAAGAAATTTCATATAATAAAAGCGGTTCGTTAAATCATTATTATTTATAATACTTGTGTAAAGTATGAAAGCTTACTGTAATTTATTAGTTTTTGGGTCCTTAACAATCTTGTGAACACAAACTGTACCGACATCATCCACGAATCCCAGTATCAAGTCTTCAGCTGTAACATACATAGAGTAACTTGAATTTTAAAACCTCAATGCCTAAAATGATGCATTTAAACAACTACATAGAATGTAAAGCAAGAGGAAATTATAGTGCCTCTGCAAAGTACGCGCTTACCTTTGTGCATAAACTCAAGATCTTTTATGAGCCCTTTGGGGCCTTTCATTAGACCTCGTTCATTCGTCTCGAGGTCAATAATACGAATTGCCCCAACGCCGTGAACTTTCACAGTGTATGCAATAAATTTACCACTGTAATGTGTTGAAATTAAACGTCCATTTCCGTGATCTAAGACAAGTTATTAGAAAATATACTTGGTCAAAAAAGTGGTGTGATGATTAATGTACAACATATTATATAAGTAAGGAACTTACGAATTGAACATTAAACCCAATATGTATGCAAATGATTAAATCATATTTCAAAATTGTATCTACAAATTTATGTATTGATTCAAAACTTACCATAATCCCAACTGTAATCGACAAAATTTCTAAATGTTAATTTAGAAACTGTTGCTTTTTGGGCAGTTCTACTTGGGAAAATGTTGACAATTTCCTTTCCTTCTCGTATAACAAAACCGTCTCTACCTTCAGCTTCATTGAAGTGTCTGTACAAACAAAAGGGGAAGAAAAACAAGGATTGAATTTCAAGTGCCATAATAAATGATGATCAAAATTCGTATTCTTATTCTGCATTATTTATCATTATAGATAGATAGCCTTATTTATTATGACTTACATATTTTCAACTACACGATCTGGAGAGTGTGATCTATGTTCATTCACAGCCATCTTGATGTTAATCACCTTTTGTAACTTCACTGCTACAGCACGAGACAGACCCCAAAAATACCACAATGAAAATATTTCGAAAAATTCCTGGTACTGAAACGAATTATTAAAAAAACATAAGCCATAAATACCTATTATTTATCACTATTATCTATTATTATACCTTGTTAAAATGTAAAACTGACTTTTATGTGTTGCGATTGTGATAGATTTTAATTAAAGGGGATACAGTCAACTAAAAGTAAGTACATTAGGGGTTATATTTTCCTCCTTGTCACGAAACGCATCTTTATTTCTGACATTAAAAAATAGTACGCCGATTCATTATAAATAATAACAATCCAATAGGAGATAATAACGTTTCACATTTAAGCTCTGTTTTTGACAAGATTTTATGACAAGCTGACTCACGGCAGAATTGCAGAATAGATTGTAGATATGTAAAGTAAAATAAGCTATATGAGATTTTAGAGTTTATCATCCAGTTTGAACTTCAACATCTTGAAATAATTAAAATAAATGTTTGATTTAATTTAAGCGTTAAACCGAATTATCCAGAGATATATTATTTTATACCAATGTTGTATACTAACTGCATATACATACGTATATATACAAAGTAAACGCTTGAATGACAATTATTCTCCCTTTGCATTTTAGCATAACTTAATGAGTTGTAGGTAAAATGTCTAATATCTAAATAACCTACAAGATACAAGATTTAAAAAATTAATAGGTACATAAATCCCCCTTTCTTTGTTCCACAGTTTAGCGATTGACAGGTTACCTATACGGGTTGGCTTCCGTTAAAATAGACTAAAATGACAATTGCAATGCCAATGCAATGTAGTAAAAGTATAGGTACTTTTAGATAGTTATTTTATGTAAATAAAAGAGAAGTACCTCAAAATCTAAAAGTGTCCAAAAATAATGTTTTTATTACCGCTTGTCTGGAAAAAAGTTTGTTTGTCCTTTAAATAAACAAGCCTCGATTAAAGTTATCGTCTTCCTGGTTACTCAGTCAATGATAGATGCAGATATTATTGTTTTATGTTCACTAAATTCACTTTGTCATTAAAAATTTAAACTTTTGTCTATCTTAATTAAAAATTACAACACAAAAATAAAAAGCTTCATTCTGATATAAAAAATTGTCGGCTTACTACTTGGATTTGAAAATATACGCGTATGACTCTCTATGTATTATACTATATTTGTATTATGGTCATATCCCTATCATCAAGAAACCTGAAAATCCATACACAACATAGCCTGCAGCACTATACAAGCCGAATGCCGAATGCAAAATAATATATTTTATTGTACTTTTACTTAATTTATATTATTTATGCATCATGCCTTATTTAAATGAATATCAGTTCTTCTCAAAAAAAAAGGACTTTTATAACTGTCAGTCTATAATATACATCATCTGTATCAAAACAATAATTTACTAACATCAATATAAAGGCAAAAGGTCCTCAGTCTACATTATACATATATGTAAATGAAAATTATTAATTAGTAAGTAAATTTTAAGTAGGAAATACATAATATATACTTTAATTAATTCTTTAAGTATGTATATTGAGTATTATTTATTGGTAGGTTCAATTTCTTTTTCTTTCTTCTTCTTCCTCTTCTTCTTTCGTTCCTTTTGTATTTGCTGTCCTAGATCTAAGGCTTCGGAGCACCTATTTATATGCCTCCCATATTTTCTTACGAGATTCCGAAAAAATTTTTTTCCCTTATCGCCTTTCCAACGCAGCATGGACAAACATTGTCGTATTAGGTAGTCAGTTGACTCGTAATATTTTCCAAACTTTTCGAATTTATCTTCCTTGTCTTGGTTTTCTAAACTATGTTGAATATTCGGGTCAAAGGACTTATAGGGTTGAAAAATGGGAACTGTCTTATCCGAAGATATTAGCTTTTCCCTATAAGTTCTTGCATCTCCTTCAATCACTTTTACAGTGTATCCTTCCCTTTCCAGAAGAGGAATGTATCTTTGAGGATTGTAAACAAAATCTATTTGAGTGGTCAAAAAATAATCAGAGTACTCTCGTAGTTTTTCTACATTAAAATGGTCATGAGCCACATTAGGGAAGGATTCCACGTATTGTCGTACTACATCTTCTTTACTCAAGGATGGATTTAAGTAGCTTGGTATTTTACGGACGTCTTCTCCTTTGTTCAGTTCCTTGGTAACTTGTTGAAACATGGACTTGATACCGTCGCAAGCGGCTAATGCACCATTTACCACATCTCTGCTGTATTCTGAATTTGGTTCTCGTACTGAAAGAAAAAATATTATCAAATGATTTATATTTTTTACTATTTTGAATTATTATAATATACATAATATGTATTACATTTTTTGATTGAAGAATCAACAAAAAAAAGGAGGCAGAATCCCTCCTTTTCAACTATCAAATATGATACTTGATGCTTACCTTTTACTTCACGACCACCAAAACGATCCATAGCTTGTTGTACGTTCATTACATTTGGGGATAAAGCGCCACCGGAAGCTGGAGACTGGGTTTCATACGATACAACGGTTTCGCGATACTGATTATAGTAGAACCAATCTTTTATCACAAATAAATCTTTCCAAGTTGGTGACGTAGACCAAGTTAATCCTATAAGTTTACTTGTTTCTGAGCTAAGCCGACCTTTTTTTTTTCGTTCCTTTGTAATTATTTTATTCACTAAGGAGGCAAATCGAGACTGATACGCCTCTGTGATGTCATCCAGACCGAATAACATTCTCATAACAGTAATCAACATTGGTAAAATACAAAGTTCAGGTAGAGTTTTCCAATAAGCATTTTCTCGTCCGTCAGTCCTTAAGTGAAATTCGTCCATATTGGTTGTTAGTATTATTTTACGGATAAGGCGCTCGAGCTGACCTGTAATATAAACGAAACAGTAGTAAATTAAGTAAGTAATATTACCGATTACTACAGATCAATCAATAGATTTCTGAATATGTACTATACTGTACATACTATTTATTATATTATTGAATTTGACTTACGGGGTAGTAGTAGATCTTGAATGTATTTTGGTATTATTTCTCGATAGGTTGGGTACACAAAGTCTTTTATTCCCAGATATGAATAAAGGAGTTAGTCACCTCAGAAAACGTTGCAAAATCCAAACCACGGGCTGGTAAAAGAAATTGTGCACAGATTTTATTTATGTGTCCCAGCTCACCGTCATCCATTAAGCCACCAAGTTTATTCATCTGTAAAGTTCCATCCTGGAGCATGCTGCAGAACGGTTTTTATAAACCAAATTTAAATTTAAACAAATAATGACACCATACATACTGTAATGTCAAAAATTTACAAGTTGCTTGGAGGCGAATCCATAGGTGACAGTGATATCTCCTCGATAGAATAAGCTAATCGGTGAAAGTTACGAGTGTAAAATAAAAAACAAGCGTTGGTTCACTTACCGAACAATATCAGTCAAGGTGACTTTGCAACCAATTTGCCGAAGTGCAACAAATAGTAACACATAAACTTTGGTATAGTTAAATGTCTCTGGCTTGAGTAGAGCGGCAACGCGTTCATTTAGTTTCCATTGGCGGTGCCATATTTCGTGACCCATTGTTTTCCCTTGTCCAAGTTTAGGTTCCAGAGCCTTGGTAATTTTACTTAGACCATGAGAGAGTTTCAACTTTTCGTATTTTGATTTCGGTTTCTGTTCCTTTTCTGCCCTTTGATCTTCATCAACATCTAGCCCTTCATATATATTATCTGTTTGTCCAACGGTTTTTTGCGATACTGCATCCAAATATTCTTGTTCAAAGGCTTTTCTCTGAAAATCAATAATCAAAATGTTTTTGCTTAGGTTAAAAAATGTCACAATATTACAAGCGTTGAAAATGTTTCGTTAAAAATACAACCTTAAGTAGGTATTCAAAAAAATTCATAGATAATTTTTTTAATCATTAATATTTTATGAAAGCATACATCATTGCAACACTAATAGTAACTATTAAAGATTAAAGTTAAGCAAATGAATATTGAGTAAACCTTTTCCATTGTTTTCTTTCTTTTAGCCGATATGACCGACAAGGTAGGGTCCTCCTTCATTGCTTCCTTTGCTAATCGTTTAAGACCCCACGGTCTCTTGGGTGCAGGCTTCTCATCATATAAAGCATAGATATTTCTGTAAATTTTTTAAAAAATACTTGTTTTGTACGGTATTACCAACTATTACGAGTCAATCAAATCATGTTAATAACGAAATCCGAAATCAGATTTTGTATCAGAATTTGAACGGAATAAAAAAAATATTGTACGTGTACTTACATTCTGGGTTCACGCAAAGTCACTGTTGAATAAGCATTTTCGTCTGTAGTTGAGACAAATATAACACCACGCTTTACTAGAAAACCGGTATACAACTGAAACGCTTTGTCCTTCAGGATTGGAGGGTATCCCATTTCTATAAGCTGGTCCGTAAAAGCTTTAAGGACTAAATTTAGTAGTTCGTAACCACTAACCATAACACCTGCAATTTAAAGAGCAATAATTCTTACACTTACAACTTGATGGGTATCTTTAATTCGAAACAACTGTGAACTCCTAACGCTAAGCATGAAAGTCATAAAGTTTTAATTTTATACCAATAATAGTCATAGTTTGTATTTACATAGTTGGCAACGTTTTTAATTCAGTATGCAGTATACATAATATATTAGGTATGTAGTATGTAGTATGAAACACGGTGTCGGTGTTGCGTAATGCTTACCACTTTTTGACTCCGTTTCACCCTTTGACCCTCCAAGAACGGCAACTCGAGACCGACGTTGTATCCCAGAAGCGTATTCATTTTCTTCGGCAAAGACTCTACTTTGCTAAAAATGAGATAAAGACAATGTTTTATTTTTGAAATATTGCTTTCGTAAGAAAAGCCTTGGGGAGTTTACCATCATCTATAATCTATAATACTAAATGATAAATAATACATGATACAGGAGTACGTATCTACTTAACTACAATACAATAATTCGTTTTTTAATATTATAGTTCACATTATTTTACTAGTTTTTACCTGTGACTGTGTATTACAACATGTACAGAAGAAAAATCCTCCTTGTTCAAAGAAGTCTGTCATACCACAAACTCCACATTCCAAATTAGGGTCCACGCCATGGTCCATGGTTTATTTACAAAAATTTAATCACAATCAACGTTTCACAAAACACAAAACTACAAACTTCTAAATTCTAAATCAAACATAATCAAACGTGTTTTGATTGATGGATGAGAGATGAGAGAGGAGACCAGACAAATAAGAAATATAAGAAATATGTAATATGAAATAAGCACATTGCTTAGACCGCTTGAACATTTGAAATCATTGAATATACTCTGCGAAATTTCGATTCAAGATGACTTTGTCCTTTTTTTATTACCAGACAACGAGTACTTTAATATAAAATCCTTATCTGGTCCTTTTTTGCCGAGTCTTGAGTCGAGTCTCCTTTTTTCAAAATTTTGACAGAGAGAAAAAAGTATTTAATTATAATTTTTCGGATTAAAATTCGTATTTAAGGCAGTTTTGCGTAACACTTGTTTCATTCTATCTTTAAAGATAATTTCACGAAAAGGTGAGTCGTGATATTCCATCTTTTTCGGCTGGATTTTTATGTGTATATTAAATAATACTAAACAAAATCATTACTTAAATCATTTTAGGTGAATCTTGCAACTTTTAACTTGTTTTGTTTGTATTTTGTCCTACGTTACTTAAGTACATGTTGCATTGTCTTTAGCATTTGCATAATAAATGTATGTGTATAACAGCAGGAATTACTTAAATGCTTCAAAATGTTTGTATCACTCTTTAGTTATTTGATTCTTTGTATTATTTTTAATTTTTGCAGGTCAGCATTTTGTCAGGCAAAATGACAGGGAGTCAAGAAGTTGAGAAGGTCGTAATCCATCCACTAGTTTTATTGAGCGTCGTTGATCATTTTAACCGGATGGGCAAAATCGGAAGTCAAAAGCGCGTTGTTGGTGTCTTACTGGGATCTTGGACATCAAAAGGAGTAGTAGACGTTTCCAATAGTTTTGCAGGCATGTGTTTTATTATATTATAATACATACTCACAAGTAAATAGGTATTAAATGTGCATACATCGTGTGTACAATGTTTTATGTATCATAAATCATAAATTATTATTGAAATTGTCTGTTCTATAAAATGTAATATTACATAATAATATGTTTTAGACTTGGCGTTCTATTAATTTTTTATTTTATGCATATATTGTATAATATATATTTGTTGTAGTTCCCTTTGATGAAGATGATAAAGACAAGTCTGTTTGGTTTTTGGACCACGACTACCTAGAAAATATGGCTGGGATGTTTAAAAAAGTTAATGGTAATAATTCACATTATATAAATCTTAATATAAACACTTGGTTTAAGGCAATTAACTAATATTTACTTCGATCAGTTTAAATTAAAAATTAATTATTCACAATATATATTATTGTTCTTATTCCATGTTTTAGCAAGAGAAAAAGTTGTTGGTTGGTATCACACCGGTCCAAAATTGCACCAAAATGACGTACTAATCAACGAATTGATTCGAAATTATTGTTCATCCTCTGTTCTTGTTATTATTGATGCCAAGCCCCGAGAATTGGGTCTCCCTACTGAAGCCTATCGAGCTGTTGAAGAAGTTCATGAGGTATGAAAAAATTGCAAAGCTTGACAGTAAAATATCTACTATCTTGAACATTTACTTGACTTTGTTTGATGCTCGACTTTACTATAATAATATGTGTGACTTTCAGACGATAAAGTATATTCCGCTGCTGTTTCCAGGGGAACATGCGTGGATTTCTAAAGAAAAT
>JAQIVE010002069.1:0-21470 GCA_034698285.1 Sminthurinus bimaculatus | reverse complement strand
TTATCTATTATATTAATTATAAGATAAATAAATTTATTTATCAATATAAAACAATTTTTATATTATATAATTAACTTAATTTTTGATATTTTTCATAAACTTGTACTTAAATTTAATTAATAAATATTAGTAATTTGGGCCTTTTTTATTTTTTAAAATAATGCAGATAAACTAAAGAAAATAGAAAAAGTGACAACAAGCACAATGTGTCTTGATTTTTTTCCTTCCATAATGTATTCCAATCGAATATCTCTAATTTCTATAAGTAGGATTCCATATACTGTCAAGTCAAAAATTGAGCTGAGGGTAAAGGGCAAAGACAGGCCAGTTAGACAATTAAAAAGGAGCATAAAATTTATTTGTATATTGATGCATCTTCTTTTGATAGTACGGTCTCGATAAATATTTTGGGCGCACTTCAAATTTATATTTCAAACGCTACATGTAAAAAATTAACACACAGTAAGGTTACGAAACTCTATTTTTATTTCAAAGTATTATGTCTATGGATTATATATTATGTACATGTTCATGCATAACGATGTTCCTGGTCAAGTTATCCGTGTAGAAGAATACAACGGAAGCAAGAAAAGTCGCAAGTGCAAAGCACAAAGTCAAAGAGTGTTGTTTTTTACCCTTTGCAACAAAAGTAATAGAACACCATATGGAGAATTGTGGGTACTTTCTGATACTAACTACCAACAATTCCATGTTTTTTCTTTCGCTATCCTCTATATGTTAGGGTAAACTTTTAAATTGCTGCAAGTCAGTAATTCAGCACTCATAGGACGTATAATGCATAAAGTATGAAGAACTGACAATTCGGATGGGACAAACTAAAAATTAGTGAGAATATTTTTTACTTGAGTTTATACTCAATTCTTGATCTTATTTTATACAACGGTCAAGCGTTTTCCCCGTCAGTTTATTTGAATACCACAAAACGGGCGGAAAACAAACCACAAGAACGAAATGTCAAAGTCAAGCAATTGTTGATTTTCTTAGAATGACAATGTATTTGCAAAGGTGGTTTCCTATTCTTATCCTATCTATATTTTTAAAAGGATGGTGTAGATATTTGATATACATTTGAATAACATAGAGCGGCAAAAACATTTTGGAAATTTTAAAAATTCGTTTTGTATTACCGCAAACGGTAGCGGTAAACTGTTGTAAATTTTTATAATTTATAATCCATTATCTTCACTGTGTGCATATAATTTGAAACAATTTGCTGGTGAGGACATGTGAATATGTAGATGATGCATTGACTGGAGCTTTAGTAAGACGAAATCCTACTCCGAATATGTACAAGAAGGATGTGGAAGATATGGTAGTTAGTAGTTAGTATGAAATGAGTTGGAAACTGCATATGGAATTGCAGGGACATGTCAAACTTGTCGGATGGTTGGCTAGAATTCTGTAAAATACTACAAGCATACGTGCCCTTTCAGCCAGTTCTTGGTTTCCTCTTTCCTTCGTTTTCGTCTTCTTTTTTCATCCTTTGCCTTTTCTTCCCGTCTTGCAGAAATAATCGGAATTCTAGTTGATAGTATTTGTATGTACAATGTACAATGCATCTCTCTGTGCATACCCATATGTACATGTGTGAATAGTCCGCGTATCTGTGCATTAATCTTATTCATTCATTCCCCTCCTCCAACTCTTCATTTTATATAGACACCATCACTTTAATTCTTTATTCTCGTTTACCAGTGTATGGATTAGTGTGTATGAACTTGGTGTTCTCAAGAGCAACATTTTCCACACAAGCGTCGTGTCAGTCTCTCGACTCTATAAAATGCAGGAGACAAGTATCTTCTTGTGGTAGACTCGCGATAGTAGGACTATGAGAAGGAGTAAAACAGTTATGCTCACTGCCTTGCCATTATGACTATATAAAACGGACAGTTATAAATTACGGAGGAGCAAAGAATTATAAGACAGTCTGAATTCTTCTTCCTCTCCGTTTTCTTGGTGCTTCTGTGACTTGGATAGTTTTCATTCTTGGTATTAGTAAGTAAAGCATCAAGAGGGAGTGTGGAGTGTAGATTGCAGGACATAGCCATGCTAGACTCAGTAATGTCACCTACAGCCTGTATTTATAGTTGCCTCTTTGCCTTGTCTTTCTCTTCCTCTTCGAATGCGAGATGTGAGAAAAATCGAGAAAAAAGAATGGTGGCTGAGAAGAGATAGATGTATGATTACCTCTGATGGTGACATTTGGAAGTCGTTCCTACTGTCATTTTTACGAGTCTCGGGTCACGAGTTGCAGAATTTCTGTGGTTTCTTTTTCCCTTTTCTACTTTTTCATATGTATGTATACATGAAGATATGCATTGAGCTCCTCACCATCCTTATATCATTGGTTTGTGCATATGTTTGCTTCGTCTTCTCCTCCTTTATTATTATGAAGTTCAACTTTAACATTTCTTTCGTTGGATTGTCGGTTGGCTGTCTATGACTCTGCATTATTTTGATATTTTCATTATATTATAGGAACTCAAGCTTACATGTGTATGATGATAACTTCCTCTTTGTCTGTCCATTTTCCTTGTTTTCCGGTCATGAAAACTCCGTTTGATATTTCAAGTCGTTTCAGCATGGTCTGAAAGAGACTTCAACCAAATATTTAAATTTTTGTGTTACAAACTTAACTCCAAGCGCGTTTTTTTCCATTTTCTTTAAATTCTACGTTTTTTTCTCCAAAGACTAACCTAAGTCAAAGACATTGAGTTCACTCATACTTTGAGGTTTACTACATTCAAAACTGTATAACAGTTTAGAGAGAGAGAGGGAGATAGAGAAGAGACGAGCAATATGTTCACCATGTAAAAAAACTAGAGCAAATAAACCCACCTTGCCTTTACTTCTTTCGACCTGCCTTTGCTTTGCATCAGCGCAACGTGAATATAATCAAATAATATTTACTGCGTGCGTACGTCTAAATTCTATACCTATGTATCTACATGTCTGAATAAAGTTTACGTACAAACTCTGGTAAATGAATTACGACTTACGACTCTGTCCCTGTATATGCATGCATAGTAAGAAGCCCATATATACGTACATATACACAAAGAAAAACTAGAAGTAGTAGAAAAGAATAGTGAGAACAAGGAATGAATGAGTGAGTAAAAACTATTTAACTTGTTAAGTTTTCTCTTTCCACGTGCCAAACTTGACTATTTCATCTTCCATACCTAATATCTTCCAAATATCAGTAGTTATTTCCATTTTCTCCAACTAAACGGTACACTCTCAACTTTTCCATGTAAAACTGAATTCAAAGTTCACGAAACTATTAAAATCTTTATTTTTGTTTCTCCATTTTTTTAACAATCATAAATTTCTTTAAAAAATAAAGGAGTTCCCACTTGTGCACTAAATTGAATATAGGATTAAAGTGTCAAATCCAGATTTTAAAATTGGATGACTTTCATGTGTAATAATTGCAATTTTCCTGTAAAAATTACGCATAGAAAGCTTACACAGTAATAGTAGTGGTAATAATAATAATACGTGGAAAAAAGAAGAGTTACAACTTTGATAATGAGTGTGGACTTTCCAGACCAGGGAGGGTCATTCATTTTATTTCATTTGAATGGACGAATATCCACATGAGCTAGATGTGTTCTCCTATACAAATGGAAACATGTTATTGACGTGTGTACATGTGCTAAATGCATCCATTTATTTTGATGCACACACACACGTAGGACGAACGGATGGATGGACAACTTTGAATATACATATTTTATCCATAGACACGGATGCAAATGTAGATGTGGAGCCTGTAATATTTTCTCGTTGTATCAGAATCCCTGTGTGTGTGAGAGAGAGAAAAATAGGCACATGAACATATGCCCTCCTGACATGGACGAAACTATGAAACGAAGCTGAAATATACAGAACAGGAATATCAGGGAGAAGAGAGAGCGAGAGAGAGAGAGAGAGACAGTTACGCGTGCACCTTTGTTTCATTTTTTTATAAACTAAATGCGTGTCGTGTGTGCTCAAGTCTTCTCTAGTTAATATTGATGGTCAGGCCAGTTCTGGTCCGGTATATAAGTTCATTTATTTCCATATTCATTCTCTAATTTGAATAGATGCCTGTATTCTGTGCGAGTCTGCCCAGACTTACTCGCGAGTGAGCGAGCTAACGTGTATATATATTCAACATTCAACCGATCCACCCGTGTAACTAAAACAGAAACAGAGCGGTAACAGAGAGTGAGGGAGTGAAGAGTGGTATGCTGAAGCTCCACTTTACTTTATACTTTGTGCCCGAGCAAGTTCCACTTGTTCACTAGACAGAGAGAGAAGTCCACACTACTACTAAAGAACTATGCACTATGAAAGACATTATTATGCTGTATGCGCATAGCACAGCCACATTGGGGAGAAAAGGAATAGAGCAGCATGAACAGATATTATTATTATTATTAATATTACAGAATACAACTCTCTATCTCTATCATTCTTCCTTCTCCATGTCTGTGTGGATCACTGTAATAAAAATAATAATAACTATTATTATGATTATTACAAGTTTGATGCCACGCATTTTATATTTTGCACATCAACTTTGTTTCAAATTTGATTTCAGTCATTCATTCTTTTTCCTCTCATGGACAGTCATGTAGACCAGGAAGTTTGGAGTGAAAAGTTGAGTCTGTGGTTGGTGCTGCAATGGAATATAATGAGTTAGGGGAGTATCAGTTTTAAATTTAAATTAAACTCTTCAACTCTTCTTTTTCCACATGTGGAAATTATCCTTCTCGAACTTAAACGTTGATCAACTCAAATCAAATTATTCGTTTCATTTGAGTTCAGTTTGTAAAAGTTTAGTAAACAAAAGGGAGAGGAAGAAAAACTGACTACGAATAAGTTGTAGAATTTTATCCGCAGTCTATGCATAGTTCTACCGAGCTCTAGATTTGGATAGAGAATTTCCGCAGCAAGAGAGAGAGAGAGAGAGAAAGAGAGAAAAGAAAGAAAGAAAAAAGTGGATCTATTTGTCCGGCGTCGTAAAAATACTTGAGTCCGGCCCCATTCGCCTCTCCTAACTCGCCACTGGATACCCGGGTAACTCCTAAAGGTTATAAATTCCCGTCTCCGAATCTCAATACGCAGATACACTTGAGCAATTGTACGTCCACTTGAGAGTTTGGTATAGGTTTAGTTGGGCCTAACCCTAAACCAAGCTCTATACTAGCTACATACAGTGTATAATACAAAGCAATATAAATCATTCACATGTGAATTGCTGTATAGTGGATCCATCCGAATTCGGATTCGGACTCGGACTCGGATTAGAGCTGACTGCTGTAGTCTCCACTCTATACTCTTCCACGTCCAACAAACAAAACCAACTAAGCCTATGAATTGGTAATGCCCAAAGGTCTTTCGGCTCTTCAAGTGTAAGTTTCCTGAAGGGTTCACTTTACTCTTTCTTTTCCTTTTCCATATTTAACAAATACATAGCACATAAAGTAGAGCCCGCATACAATCTACTTTACGTTATAGCTCTCCTTGTTCATTCTTCTAATATAATAATACATAATACGATCCTCAATTCCAAATACCGGCAACCGGCACATGCTTTAATCTTACGCCATAAAACTTTTCCTTTATACAAGATATAAAGGCCTATTTGTATTATATAAACTCAGTGTGCCTGTACTTATATGGACAGCTACTAAAATGTGGTTTATATTATACATTATGGTTTATCCACCCACATTTTGCACAACTATCTATCACATCTATCTTTCGCCATGTTCTCGTCTGTCATCGGTCAATATTAGAATTATTGTTGTACATACCGTACTTCACCAAATTACTATCCAGCATCTAATAGTTACCCAGGATGCTTCTTTTCAATAATGAAAAGTTAGATTATATATAAATATTCCATAAGATGCCAGGGTATCTTTTCGTTTTGAATTACGGTATGTTCGAATAATGACAACAAAAAATAGGAGACGCCAAAAATGAGAGTTCAAGAAACCTCTTCTTGTGTATGTACAACAATCGCCGCTTTTTCTAAAGAGTTGCTTGATTTCATTCATTTCATTTGAATACATCCCTCTCTCTCTCTCTCTCTCTCTCTCTCTTTGCCTCTGTTGAAGATTTTATATGAAAGTTGTTGAAATGACATTCTCATTTAGGAAATCCGAAATGTATCAACTGCCTTGATTATTGCTCTTATTATTATGTGAAGTGGTAGAAGAAGAAAGAAAGAGAGATGGGTGAATAAACGCCAAAGGATCATGATGATGATGATGATCATATCAAGGTTTTTTACCTCTTTTTTTGCTAAGTGGACGTCGGACGAGAGAAAAAGAACTTACAAAGTTGCATGAAAAATGAGATGGAATCGATTTCAGCCTGTGTGTGTGTGTCCTCTTTCTCTTTTCATTCGCCGTCTTTCTCTTTCTCTCTCTCTCTCTCTCTCTCTCTCTCTCACTCTTACCATCTGAATTTTTTCTACGCTTCTCTCTCATTCTGCCGTAGCCTCTTTGCTTTAGCCAGGAACTTGTGTGTGACGCAAGAAGAAGAGTTGAGTCAAGCTAAATGCGACTTCCTTTGCGTTCGCTCACAAAATGTTTTTGTGTATGCTGAACAGGATATTTCAGATGGCGGACACTTTTTGTCCCCCGCATGGCATTGCATGGCAAGGAATGGAATGGAAATCGAGGAGCAACGTGAAAGAGAAAGATCCCGGCAATGCCCGGTGATTATACATGTATATATAGTTGTAGAAGAAGAGAACGGAGTAGCTAGAACAACATCAGTAGTGGCAGCCAGGCAGCATCGACATCGACGAATAGTAGTTTCAGTCATTATGCAAACTACAAGAGAGTCGAGAGAGAAAGACGAAGAAGAAGAAGACAAGCGAGCCAGAGAGAAAAGTATCGATTAGTCAGGAGAATCAGACAGTCTCTATTCTCTATATATTACACAAAGATGTAGATTTAATGCATACAAGTATAGGGTCTGATGTAACTTGGAAAAACTGAAGAATGGTGGATACATAGTCATTAACCTATTCGTTGTATAAAATATGCAACAAAAATAATAATACTTTTTATGTATACATGGAAAACATACAACATAAAGGTACCCTATAAAAGTAAATAAATATGCACTGTGGAAAAACATTTTTTGTAGGCATATGACACTTATGTATGTAAAAAAGGAGCACATACGCACTCACATCTGAAGGAAAAACCTAAAGAGATTTAGAAATGCTATTATTGTAACAAGTAGATTACCTGGATTTTCTGTTTCTGTTTTTCTGCTCTTGACGGCTTCTCATTCATCCAAAAATATGCATATATGTATGTAAAAACAGAAATGAAGGCAAGGAAAAAAATATCAAGAAAAAACTGCACGATGCAGATAATGTTTTTTTGTAATCTTGTAGATATTTTCTTTTTTTTTAATCTTGAAGATTCAGGATGTAGCGTATGTACAGGAACACATATGCATATACACTATACACATCTAGATACACAATGCTGAGAATACAAATACAGTCGACATCCTTTTTCATTTTCCATTTTCAAAAGTGTACATACTAATGAGTGCGGTTGACTAAAACTAGAGAGAACAATACAGAGATACAGATAGGGGACGGAAAAAAAGTTGTATGGATACAAGGAGAAGTCAACGTGAGCGTGTCAAATGCATTGCCAGAGCCAGAGCTCGGTCTGTTATATTCCTATGTCTCAAAAAAAATGAAATGCAGGCATTTTCAGTCTTTTCTTCGCCTCTGTCTCGATAGTTTTGGCTCGCAATCACTGCACAAGATTAAGGCATGTCAAGGTACTTGATCTCCGTTTTGTTTCGTGAAGAGCTTCTCTTCCTTTCTTCCTCTCTGCAAGGCATGCCAGGCATGGCATGGACATTGTCTTGACTCACACGCTTGTCCCTGAAATCTAAAATGGCTTTGAGAGAGAAACACCGATGTCCGGTTGCGATCCAAAAAACGAAAGAGCGAGACGGCCAGTCAGTCTCTGTTTTTTATGTCGAGGTTAGGATAACCTTTCATTTCGTCCCTTTCATGTCCTCATCTTCTCTCTATACATACTGTCGGTATCTGTAGTGTACATTCCATCAAATGCCGTTCGTATGTACATTGAATATTGGATTAGATTGAGTGTACGCTGTTGCTGCTGGTATTTGTTATTATTATCATTGTTATCACAAGACACAAGTTTTTAATTGAATCTGAGCCTCTTTATGCTCCTCTGTCTCTTTTGCGTGATAGGGATAAGAAGGAGATCCGCTGATCGATAAAAGGATCCAACTTTAAATTTGAATCTGAATTCAATTGTACAATACATTAGGTACACTGCCTTGCTTTGTATTGTATTACATTGTCCATTTATTAGTATCCACAGCAGTAGATAATATAGAAGGATGATGATGATGATGATGAAGAAGAAGAAGAAGCTTGTAATACTTATATTTAATCTGAACAGGCGAGAACAATACAAATACGTTCATAAGCACTTCTCGTTACTACTGAAGTACAGTGAAATGTGGTATTGTGCTCCGTCCTGTGAATTAAATTCCAATCTGAAAGAGGAAACAAATTGGCCAGCAAAAATTACATTTGTAGTAATTGAGTTTGTGAGTCTGCTTATCAAACCTAAACGTCCGCATAAAAATAATCGTTTTGCATGGTGTGAGGCGAAAAAGGACAGTGCAACATTTGTTCTCTGTGTCTTATTTCCAGATTATATAGATTCTGGACACACCACACACAGACGAAAAAACCAAATTCATACTCCCATTGTGATTGTTAGAGCATCATCCACCAAAAACCAAAAGAATAGATGAGATTTGCTATGGTTTTTGAGTAGTCCAGTATCTCACCATTCTGTTATGTAATAATGACGATGATGTAGTCACACGTAATACTTGCAATTTATACGCACATACACACACAGAAAATATGTATATGCATTAAAGTGTGTGAAACTTGTGAATAAGAGGTAGTGGACGTCGGCTCCTCGCTGATTGTGGACCCTTTGGCTTTTGGATTTGGCTTTTGAGGCATCCCAGTATTTATGTGTTTGTGTGTGTGTGAGAGAGAGAAAAGGCCCCCTGCTTCGTAAAAGGCCTGAAGGGAGGGTCAGCAATTTTTTATTACACAATATTTTTCCTTTCTCTATGTAATGCATATGTGTATGTTATGTCCAGAGAACAGACGAGTGGAGAATGAAGGGAAAATCCATTCATCATAAAAATTTTGAAAGGCGCACACATACTGCACTTATACAGTACATAACATATTTACACATACTTGCCCATGGACTTGTAATAAGAGTTTTTCTCTCAGTTTTTACCATGGTAGATCCTACTTCTCTCTATACTTTCTGCTTTTTGGTCGGGATTAGGAATGAAAACGAAGCGAAAGGAGCAGGAACGAAAGGAAAATGAAAATGAAATAGGAAGGGACCCTGAAGGACACCACCAAAATGGGAGAGAGAGAGAGAGAGAGAGGCAAACGTAGAGACTGAAAGTCCACGTCCATCCTTGTCGATATTATTATTATTGTTATGTATACATAATAATAATAACATGTCGATGTCTAGCGTAGGGCTCTATCTCATTTATATCCATTTTGTGTATACATATTCGTGTACTTGTGTCTGAGAACTTTAGTCTTGTATGTATGCATGTATGGTGGCGATAATAATACATTTCAAGTCTCAAATTACAAATATAACAAGATATTTTCTTATTTGAAAAATATTATAAACATTTCTCTTTTTCTTTAGAAAAATCTGTGCTCGAGTTTGAATTTTTGTCTTCATATACTTCATCTTCCTTTTTTTTCTGATGGTTTGGTTGAAGCAGCTCAGAGTTCAAGCTTCAATATTCATCCCGATCCAAAAAAGTTATAGACAAGCCGTCATGTGTAATATGTAATATGTAAACCACGAAAACGGACGAATGGACTCTAGTCTGACTGCTGGTGTCGGTCGAAAAATCGAAAAATATAGGGGAAAATGTGATATGTATTAGTGTGTATTTACCGTTCTTCTGCCCCCATCTCACTGCTGTTTTTTCTGATCGTATAGTATGTACATGTATAGATAATACGTGTACGGTTATGGGTTATGTATATTGTATTATATATAGATAGATGGATTCAGGATGGCCAACTGACTCTTCTCATCTCTTGTTACTGAATTTTAGTTTTTAAGTTGTCCGTTTTCCTCTAGCTTCTTATAGTTTCCCCTCATCCTTCAAATTTTTACCAAGAGTCATAACTACAACCTTTGTGTTGTGGGTTCGGTTATGACGAGGTATTTGTATTTTACTTTTATTCCATTCTATTCTGCTATATTCTTTTATTCTTTTCTACTCTTTAAATTTTCGTGTACGTACACCATAAAGGTTTGTGCAAAGGTGTATACGAGTACGAATGGGTACGCCTTCAAGAATCTATAACTTGGATGGAAAAGATGAAAAAAAAATACAAAGCGACTCTTCAATTTCAGCTCTCCATGATATTAATAGCCATAAATTCTAAAAATTAAGCAGCATAAAAATAAATTTGTATAAATTCAGTTTTCGCCCTTATTTTTGAAAACGTTTCTAAATTAATCAATACAAATGCTCAGAATTTGAGGGAATACGATTAGTCAAACCAGTTCATGTTTTAAAGAGAGAAAATGATTATAATGACATCTATACCTTTGTGCCTAGAATGGGCTTTATTTGTTTGACAAAAAGCAAAGTCACCTTATTCTGCATATATGTATACATTTAATATTTCGTAATAAATGTGCATAGGAAGCATATGATCGAGAGGCGGCATCCTTACTTTCCAAAGTGCTGACAAAAACGAGGAACTCGACTTTCAACTTGAAAAAGTGTCCATTTAAATTTACTCGAGAAAATAATGGGTAATCAAAATGGTGCAGAGGGAGACAAGATAAAAAAACATGTATGCATATAAAGTCAGGAAGACGATTCTGAAGATGATGATGAGGACGAAATAACATGTGCTTTTCATTCATGTCCCGTTCTTTTCCTTTTACTGATTACTCCAAACGCTATCCGTCCCCTTCTTTGCCTTCTGTTTTACATATATTATGCTCATGAATGAGCATGTTCGACTATACGTATCACACTTATGTACGTCGTATGTTCTTTTGTCTGTTCTTCGGCCAGGTAGTCACTTGAACATCAACATAAACTTCTAATGAATACCGTAACAGTTCATCTCCTGTGTTTTACGATTTGTTTTTGTTTCAATCCATTTTCCTAATTTGATTATAGGTATTTATTTATTCATGTAGGGGCAAAGTTCATTCGATACTCGAAACACAGCAGTCAACTTTGATCCATCCTCTTTTATTCAATTTTATTTTGGAAACCGTTCATTCCTTTAGTGCAATGAGTTGAAAGTTGAGAGAGTGTCGAAAAATATTTACATTTATACATTTACCTACCATTAAAGGAAGAAAAAAAGGAAGGATGGAAGATACCGTCGTGGCCTAAAAGAAAAAAAGAGTAATAGTAATACCATCAAGATTATGATGATGATGAGATGAGTCAGGGAGAGAAAGAGAGAGACAGAGAGAGGAAAACGTTGTTTTGTCTCTCTCTCTGTGTAAGTGCGACTTTGGCTATACAGATTAGAGATATAGCTGGCTTATTAAACTATTATTGTCTTACAAGGGGGGAATGAGCAAGAGCAAAGACACGTACATATGTACAGTGTACAACTTACTTGTAATGGTTTGTTGAAGGAGTTTTGTCCGTACGGCATGTATGCGCTTCGTATATACTACAAAGTACATAGTTAGAGTGGGAAATTTCTAACGGTGTGATTCTTTTTGGCCGTGGACCGGATATGAAGTAATAAAAAGTAACTTTGACTTCAACTTTTCTCCCTCTCCTCTCAAGCTCATTCAAATTCACATTCTGTGTGCCCACACTCACTGATAATAACAGGGCTGATGCTAATGTTTGACCCAAAAATGACCCTTCAAACATTCTAATGATGATGACTAGGATGACGATGTTGACGATAATGATAGTTGGGAAAATACGTGTAGAATCGCGGTATTTTGAATACGTAATATGTACAAATGCATTGAATCATGTGGAGTAAAATACCTATGTTATACATATTTCATTTTCCATGTATGTATATTGTATATATCTCAGTTTCTCCATGATCTGACCTGAAAGTGATGGACAGTTCTTGACTACAAATCAGCTAAATGTTTTTTTCAGAGTTGAAGAATATGGGGAAATTTTATGTTTTCCGTATGTATGCATATACATATGTATATGTATGTAGATCTGTCCTATCTGTTTTTGGGGTAGAATTGGACTCCTGGCTTGACTTCACTTTGCGTAATGACGAACATCATTTTCATGCAACCATCTTTGCATTCAAAATAAGATGATTATGGTGCTAGTGATGGTCTACGTGTGAAACGTTGTACTGTAGATGTATGAGCAGGGTTTAAAGCTGAGCCAAAGTCGAACACCGGCAAGAGGAAGAGGATTAATGATAAAGAAAGGTTTTCATTTGATTTGGGGTTTGTTTGTAAGTGGAAGTAGAAATGAACCGAATGTTGTAATGTGCTTTCAATTTTTATTTCACTCCTGCTTTTATTTTTGTCTATTACGTCTTAATTTTTAGCTTTAATATAATATAAAATTAGTAAAATAAATAGTAAAAGCAACGAACTTGTAGGTTCACGTGACTATGGCTATATTATCGTTGAAAAGCTGTCCATGTTTTAGATACTTCTATGTATGAAAAGAGCCTTATCCCTTTTTTAAAATTTATGATAATTACTACTCTAAAATGCTTCTCCTTTAATATAAGAAAAAACCAGCTACCTTTCAATCATTCAACATCAACACTAGCCAAATGCAACCCACCCACCCCTTTATTTATCTATGCATCAATGCATACATTTAGATATATGTATGTACCTATACATGTATTTATGCAAAATAAATAATCTATTTCCTACTTCCATCACGATTAAAATTATAATTTGAAGAGTGTATAGTGTATAGTACATACAATGTGTTGTACAATCTAATCGATTACATATAAAGGTTCTATATATTTTTTGAAAAAATCTTCCGTGGATAGACATATTTAGAAAATACTGACAAAAAATGAAGATTCGCTCCTCACGGTGTATCAGGGTTTGGAGAGAATCATATTAGTTTTTTTTACTATACAGAAGTAACTACATACGTTTTAATACCGTTACTGCCTCCAAGATGATATTGGATATTAGTCGCCCAGAGAGTGCAACTTCATTACGTATTTTCTTCTGCTACTGCTCTTTTTCCTTTTCTTCTTCATCATCTTTCTCTCCACACGAAATAAGATAAGTGAGTCATTACCTATACAATAATAATAATAATACACACATGTACATACGGTTTTACCTTTAGAGGTACAATGTACATAATAAATTCATGACGTAAAGAAACGTGTAACGTGGCTCCTGTTCTCCGCATTTTATTTTTTTCCTCTCGGAATATTAAGTTTATTCTCCTTGAAGAAGAAATGAAGAAAAATGAAAAGGAAGAACAAGAAGATGAGTTTGAATTATAAAATTACGAGAGCTTCAAGTTTGTAGTTTGAATAACCGGCTCAACTTACAACTTAACCACTCGAAAGAAATCAATACCATTATTAATGTAATAATTTCAGGATCAGGCCAGGCCATCATGATCTCATCATCATCATCATCATTATCGACATGATCGTAGGAAGCTTTATATAATTTCACACTAGTCACATTTACACACTCACGCACATCACATTACAGTCAAATCAATTACAAATATTTTTACTCTGTAGATGTATTATGTAAAACTCCCACTTACCTTTCCTGAAGGTTTAAATTTAAATGGTGATTTGAATGTAGGTACATAATCATTATGCTAGTGATAGATAAAACTGAGGAAATGGTGAGGTAGATTAGATGCTATGGAGAGGAAACTCATGTAAGCATTTGTATGCACATATGTATGTTTGTCATCCGTCATGAGCCATCAGTCATCATCATAAAGTTATTGGAAAAAAACAAAGATTTTTACTGTACTTTAGACAGTGTATCTAGTTATTTGTCAATTAATTAAAAGACCGGATGTCAAGAAACATGACTTATGAATAATCAGTCAGGCTACAGGCTCTCAATCACCTAACACTGCCTGAAAGTAATGACTTTGCATTCATTACAACGTACAATTACACTGCTAACGCATGGACAATGACTAGTTAAACTAAGTACATATACTGCGGGATTTGCGTGTAGAGTCCATTCTTTTCACTTTGTATAATGTATTGTATTTTGTATGAGCCTTGTTTTTTTTTGTTCCATTTCACGTATATTGTTTGTATCTTGTACTAAATTGTATTATATATTGTACTCGAATCAGTTACAGATGTAAAATGTAGATCGTAGGTGTTGTTCCAAACATTCATGAGGAGAGAATAGAGCTGATGGAGTATGTGGATGAATGTATGAATGAATGAATAATTGATATCAGTGAGCAGTGAGTAGCCAGCAGCCGCACACGTTGCTTTAATTCATGCTCCATTCTTCCAGAGCGTTTTTACATGCTCATGTGTACAATGCACAGTGTGCAGTGCACTGTAAGAAAAGAGAGTAATTAAAGCAAACCTCGCCTCTCGTTTTGACCAACAAAAAGTAAACCTTAGACTACATGTAGCATAATCGTTATTAGGATTATAGAACCACCTTTTCTTCAATTTCTTCTTTAGTTTTTTTAGATAGAGGGTTAAATTTTTATAAAACCTGGAGACAGTTTTTTACCGTGTTTTCTGATGCCAGTGGGATTTGAATTCGGAGGTATTTTCGAATATTGACTATGCATGTGGGTATGTATAGGGTAAGAAATGTGTGTATAATAATGTAAGAGAACACCCTTGAATTTCAACTTGGGGAAACTCCACAGGAGAAGCATCTTTCTCCCTTTCCCTCCTTTTAAATACGTAATAATAGGAGTAGAGTAGTCTTACTATTATTATTAGCATACAGACGTCTATGTGTGTGAGGATGCACATCATGCATGTATTATGAATAGAATGGATGAGCAGAGGAATACGTTTTGTCAGTACTAGTGACAGGATGAAGCATTAAAAAACGGACATGAGAACACGAAGAAGGAGAAAACTAAGAAGAAAAAGGAGGAGAAAAAAGCCTGGTGAGTTAAAAGTGTGCTTGAGTCAGTGGTAGGTACTCGCCTCGTAAACTTGTATAGAAAGAAGACTGTATAGCTGCCCATGAGACATTATACTGTGTATAGTGTATATGATGGAGAAGCATCTTTGAATACAGCTACATTTTGCTCCATTATGTGGAAGTAAATATGTATCCTATACATTCGGGATATGAACACGTATGTTTACATCAAAAATACCGGTGTAATGGTAATCAGTTCAAGTTGAAGTTGAAACTCAAACCAAAAACCACCCTTACTTTCATTTGCAGCGTTCACAACCTACCAAATAATATGGACGAAGGGCCTTGTCGGTAGGCAAAGGGTTACCTTTTCATTGTTGTTCTTAGCTTAAAGCTCTTTAGTCATCTGGATATTGGACACTCATGGGCATCTGTATATGTATATCTATATCACATTGTTGTGATACTTCATACTTTTATGACTGTATGTACATGCATTTCTCTCCAGGAATATATAGCGGTCATCTTTTATGTTTTTGTGATTTTTTCTGGATTTTTTTTTTATTTTTTCAAACTTTGCAACAGTTTCGAATTGCTGAAACTATGCTGTTTGAAAATGTTGAATTTATAATGCCAAAGAAGTAAATTAATATTATTACACTGACCCTGAATTGAGTTGGTGCATATATGTATGTATTCATATATTTATAGGAGGATATGATTTAAAAGGTTGAGGTAGGTTACTGTTGGTCTTCCTTTTTTGTTTCTTTTGCCTCTTTTTCAGTGTAGTCCGTCATATCTGCCATACGCTTTAACTTTTTTCTACCCTGATTGGGATTGGATTTTCAAACAGTTCCTTGAGGCATTTTTGATGCAAGACGTATGTATAAAGTTTAAATACAAGGCTGGCTTGTAACATGTGGAATTAACATAGATTTTCATCCATCTTCTTCTGATTTTGGACCTCAGTTTAAGCTGAACTTGAAGGGTTATGAAATTCAATCCATAATGGTGGTATTGGAGACAAAAAACACGGAACTCGTAGGATTGTTAATACAATATCTTAGTGTATTAAAGTGTATCTCAAGGCTTGGAGTATTTTTATAATTTCCATAATTTTTTAATACCAATATTATTTGAAACAAAATTATTACTTCTGTTCAATGCGCATCAGTATTAATCCAGAGTAACTGTATAGCATAGGTATAAAATATATATCTCGACTATATTTTCGATGTTCAAGTATTTTTTACGTAAAATTGTTAATCATGCACATGTGTATCTAAATATATAGATGTTGAAAATGCCGGAAAGAATTAAAATTAGAAATGGAAATAAATGAAATCATACACAAAAAACATTTACACATTTGGATCGTTTTATATTTCAGGAAAAAAGGGAAAGGTGTTATTAGTATTGAATATTGAGTGAATATATTTTGGAATTGGATATTTAATATATTGATGATTGAGTATTTATTTTTTAGTCGATATAAAAAATATATTACAGTGTCTACAAAGGGACACATGACGAAAAAACGGTGAAAAAAGCTGAATATAATACAGAAACGGCGTCCGTCGTCCCTCTCTCCTCGGCTTATGTTACATGTAGGCATTTCATTTTTCAATATAAACCATCAGGATCCTTTTTTGTGTAAAATAATGCAGAAGTGTGTATAATGTGGAATAATGTGCTGGAAAAAGAAGAGAGAGACAGAGAGGAAAAAACGGTGGATGGACACATAACATGACACACACACACATAGGCACATGTACAATGTATTTTTGGGGGGATCCATCAGGTAGACTCACAGGAAATGACAACAATGTTAAATAATACTCGGACGCGAAGGAACGACGAGGGCCAGAGAGGAAAAGATGGAATTTAAAATTCCATGCCCTTCAGTTTATTATTGAGTAAGAGATTTTTTTTTTCGAGGAGATGAAGGGTACAGATAGACCTAGAAATAGAAATAGAAGCAAACGTAGAGGATGAAAAAAGGCTCTCTCACTCTCACTCTTCGTTTTTCTCTCTCTCCCTCTTGTCCATACGTTCACTCACTCACTTTAATCCTTTTTTCCAATATTATAAACCGAGGTATGACCATTGTTGGATAATATGTGGGGGCTCATATGTGATGTGTGTGCCATGTGTGAAAAGAATAGAATAGAATGGAATAGCCTTAGTCCTCCTTCGACGAAGGGTCATAAAAAATGCAAGTCCATTTTGTCCCCCTGAAGCCATACTCAAATACTCACGTTCATCTATCTATATATATGTGTATATACGATGAAAAAAGCTGCTTCATTCTCTTTCCTTTCTCTGGTTCTTTCTTCCTTCTTATTCCTTACCTGATCCACCTTAATCTTTCAGTTGTTGTGGCTGTTAAATTAAAGTTGTTGGGAAAGGTTCGGTTGAGGAAGCGATGAGGAGTTTTTCCCTTCATCATCTTATTCTTGTCCTTTACATATGTGTAAAATGTCTAAGTGCGTGTGATATTTATACATACATATTCTATCTATATTTCTCCATAATAACATTAAAGACTGTTTTATGCCTTTCATAATCTATAATGTGTGTCCTTTGCCCAACTTCAACTTTTCTCAACACGAGAGTCCGTCTTCTTTTGCTTCTTCATCTTTCACCTTCGGCATGTATGTAAAAAATTGAGTACATATTACGTATTGACTATTTACGCTCTCTTTGTCTATCATGCATAGATACTAGATGTATTACACATGTTGGGTATTTCGGCTCAGTGGCTTGGCGGCTGCTGTATTTTGCTCCTCCAAGGCAATCTGGAGAGATGGAAGTGCATAGTGGAAAATGTGCTCAACCAGGAATGAGACTGATACTGTCCTCTCCTCTCCTCTCATGTATATATATATATATTCTATTCGTTTTCATCCTACAGGCAGGTCGCGACTCTCTTTTTCACTCTATACTTTTTCTTCATAGTTTTCTCTTCTATTCGTTTTAGATAGATAGATAGATAGAATCACGAGATTACGACGTGGTCATTTTTTAAGGATCCCAAGTAAAGAAACATCCCAAAAAGGATCCCGAAATTTAATCTGAGTAAAAAGAGAGAGAGAGAGAGAGAGAGGAAAAGAGAGAAGCTCAAGGGAAAAAATTACAGTTCGAAGTTCACTTGTTGGACTTGAAGATTCTCAATAATGCTTACATATATCTGGTCAGGGTTTTTTTCTCCATGTTTTTTGTGAGTTTTTCTTTCCATCGTCTTTTGCCTGTTCTGCCAGTTGGAATCTATCACTTCCACTGTCTGCTGCTCATGCGGCCATCTCGCCTCTGTAGTTACATCTAAAGGATTTTCTATGTATGTATAATGTACATGCATATATATTTTTTATGCATGAGAATGCCCGAGGTTATCTGTGTATGAGTTTTGAGTTCCAATCATAATTTATGGTAAGCTTTAAAACTCTAAATGTTACATAACGCAAAACAACGACAGGAAGGCAACAATACATATTCATGATAAGTCTTTCCCGAACATATTTTTATCTATAATTACATACTATTTAAAAAAATACATCATTGAGGGCGCAATTATTATCATGTTATTATTAGCTTGTCGTATAACAAATATGGACCAAACAGATCCCTTTACTCTGATTTTTAAGTTTTTGTTTTGATTTTCTTCTCGGGCAAATTTTGGAAATTGAGAACGAACGAGGAAACTCTGCATAAAAAATGGTTTAGATATAACCATCAATGTGGAAATGATGACATGATCTCAGTTTTAAAGTAGAATTTTTTTCCGTCGTTAGTCTTTGCAGTTTGGAGAGTTGACTAGTGAGATTTTTTGGACTCGAATTGAAATTTCAAACGAATATATGGATCATTTACTGTCGTCAAGTGTGGGAGTATATAGAGATGAGATTGAAGAGATGAAAGTACCTACTGAAAGGTTTTTTCACTATATGGATTGCATGTATTGTACATACTTTGGGATTTCTCTACTAATCCGCTAATGTAATGGGTTTAATGGGACTTATACGTACATGTATATGCATGTATAAGTATACATGTACGCTTGAGTTTCTTGGCTCTCGCTTCGACCTCTTCGTCATTCCGTTCCGACAGTGCAAGAAATTCATTTACTATTTCAGGTTCGCCTTTTTCACCGGCTAAAAATCATAGTTCCAACTTTAGCTATTTTTAGCCACTGTCCGGGCATTCATTTTCTTTCTCCTTTCCTTTTTCTCTGTGGAAATGAAACCGTGACTGTACATTCACGAGTTGAAATACAGTCTCTGTACTTATCTAGACTGTACACTTTACACTCGGAGCGTGAAGAAATGACGGGGAGCTTCTTACTTATACACACATACGGAGAATATATCCTATCAGCATATCTACCAGCGACCAAAACGGGCGTCTTGCTTTTTGACTCTGTGAATTCGGTTTCTCCCTTTATTTCTTTCTTCCATTCTCTGGTAGATTTAAACTTCTTCGTCTTCGTATTCATCCGGACATAAACACGAAAACATGAAGGCTCTTTTCCCTCACGTGCCTATATGCAAGAATATTACATGCATATATGTACATAATATAATGCTCTTTACTACGCCCTTTCTACAGAGTAGAATAGATGGCAAATTCAGGTATATTATTATATTAGGTATATTTGCCAGCTATGGTTGTGTGACTTTAAAGTTCACAATAGAGAGCTCAGAGATGTTTATACATGGTTAGTCCAAATATACCAGTGTACGGGGGAAATTTCTTACAGTCACACAAGTCTGTGATGGACTCAGCGGAAGACTTGAGACTCTATTCTTGATCCTCATTCTCTTCCTCTTACCGGCCTGCCTCTTCATGACTTTCCACGAAACGTGAACGTTATCTCTTCTATATTTCTTCCTCATTGACGTTCCGTGCATCTCTATCTACAAATGAATGTGCAATGTTCAGTATACGCAATGTTATAGTGCACGCATAATCTATAGATGCAACTGTAGGAAGAAGTCTTTATTTTGCGGGCTTAAAACGCTGTAATTCGGTCTCGTCTCGCGGAGTATCTCAAAACAACTGTGTCGAAAATAATAATTAAAAATGGTCTCATTAAGTTTCTTACACTAGTTGAGCCATTATACACTCGTCTTTTAAAGTTTATTGAATTTTGAAATGTAAAAAATTGGTCTTTTTAAACTTTATGTACATGCATATACAAACAAAATCGCATCAAGTGAACTATTAAAATTTTCAAACAATGCTTTGCGTAAATTTGTATGCATACTAAATGTACTGCTATATATATATGTATACCTTTGCGGATGTATCATGTGTAGGAAGTTGAAGTTGATGTGAATTAAAGCATTTAAGTAAACAAGCTAATCTGTGTTTTGTGGCTTTTTGGGGTCCGAGGATGTTATATCTATACATGACAAATTTGAATGACGGTGACATTACAGGACATTTTTCTGCCATCTCTCTATATATGCATATTTCAACCTTGTCTCTTCTTGTTGATTTAAGTATTAGGAAGAAAAAAAAGTTACATGTACCATCATCACAATCCATATCTATTATTTCCATTGTCGTCGTATTGTATTATGCATTACTATATATTACTTTTTACGTCTTCTGCTTTGAAATGAGCATATAATAGAGCGAAACAGATAGTAAAAACTCATAATACCCATAATGCTATTACAACTACTATTACTAATAATAATAGTGGTAGTAATAATCCTTTTTCCTATGAACAACGGACGGAGGACAGGAAAACAGAACGAAAGAAAGGTAAATGCAAATATGTACTTGTTGAACAAGGTGGACGTGGACATGGATGGGCAAAGTGATGTTGATGTTAAGTTCACCTCATAGTCAACATGTTCCTCTCTCGCGATCTATGTGTCTGTTCCATCTATATTGCTCTGCTATCTGTTTGTACACATGTATTGTATATAGAGAGATATATGTGTACGTACGTACGATGCGGCACGCCCAATCCCTAAAGGGCAAGTCACGACACAAATTAAAGTCGTGCCATTACTATTTCTCTATATGTGTGCGTATTCATGTGTTTGTGTCACACCGACCATCCAGCAAACCGACCGACCTACGGACAGTATAGAGAATGAGAATGGACGGCGGATGGAAGAGTTCAGCGAGTTGAAGTTTGAAGAAATATACTCATTTGATTACATGCCATTTGATTATTACAATATCTGCATCTGTGGTATGAAAAAAGATAGCTGATAGTGTAATAAGGCTATATAT
>JAQIVE010002068.1:0-21474 GCA_034698285.1 Sminthurinus bimaculatus | reverse complement strand
TAGTAAAATCTTTGGAACATTAGAGACATTACTTTTAAAGAGCAAAATATGAATTTAAAGTTTGCATAGATTACTAAGATTTAACTTATTTCTTTAAAAAACAACATATTAATTTAAGATAAGTAAGATGGTTACAACCTTTATCAAATCTTAACTTTATAATATATTTTATAAAAGGGTAATCTAATTTATTACCATATTCCTTATTAAGAAAACAAGAACTATATTAATAAAAAAAGTCATTAAGACAAGATATGTACAAGATGATGAGCAAAAAATGAGTTTCTTCTGGATAATCTCTGTTCTAAGATTTAGGGTATCTGGACATACATTTAGTTTTGCGCGGCAAAGGCAAAGACTTACTTACGATTATTTCAATAAATCTGTGTTATAATATAGAGTTACTTTTAATCATGTTTTTTTCTTTCCAGAGACTTTTCTTCCTTATATTTGGCTTTGCAGTGTTTACCTTATTCAGTGCCACATTAATATATTTTGATGGCATGCCAAACTTTGACAGCGGTAGTCCGGGTCTTGGTGCTCCAATCGCTCGTGAAATTGGAAAATTCGTCATACCATTACGGCGATCCAGCTCTATGAAATCGGTACTCCAGGACGACGATCACGGGAAGATAGTTTTAGTTGACCCCATCAATGCAACTGTGATGCTAGAACTTGGTAAGCATGCTATGCCATCAACGCTGTCGTCTACGTTCAATCGAAATGATGTAAAAAATGAAATGCGCAAACGAGCAGAGAGAGTAAAAGCCATGTGCAAAAAATATCATCTTGGTACATTTTCCTGGCCAAATGGGTCAAACGATTTGTCAATCAAAGATCCGCCAACACCGTTGTATTCCTACATGTTTTTCAACAGGTGAGATAAACAAAGGTTCAGAATATTATGATACACTACATATTATACATACATACTTAAATAGAAAATAAACAGCTTAATTTTTGGTTTTATTTTGACTAAACAAATTCTAGAAAGCACAATTTAGTTTGGTGTCCAGTCTACAAAGCGGGCTCTACAAGTTGGCTCCAAAATATGATGCTTCTCCAGGGTTTCACAGAGACTGACCTGCTTCATCCCCCCAAGCAGTTAAGTATTTGGGCACAAGATGTGTACCGAGATATTGAACCTGATAAAGATTTTGAGCAGGCCCAAAAACTACTCGTCGTCCGGCATCCATTTGAGCGTCTCATCTCTGCGTATAGAGATAAACTATCGAATAGTTCAACAGGTACTTAGAGTATTTTTATATTTTATAAACATTTATTTTATTTTGTACTTATAACTTATAAGTATGTAAGTAAGTAAATACTTACATTATTTAAGACTTTTAAAACTGGACATCTTTGCAGGTTTGGAATCTGGAACAGCTCATTTTTATAAAAAATATGGCAAGAAAATTGTCCAGAAATTTCGAAAAGATTTTTCAAAAAAACTGGAGCAGTTAGAGCCCACATTTGAAGAATTTGTAAGATACTTGATAAGCACCGATTTGGTTTATTATGCCGATGATCACTGGCTTCCCTCCTATTTAAGTTGTACGCCGTGTAGAATAAATTACGATTACATTGCCAAAGTTGAGACTTACATGCAGGATCAACAATACATTATTGATCAAATGAACTTATCCAATATTATTCGGCCACGGTGGCAACATTTTACCTCGACCTCTGACAATAATAACCGCAGAAATGGTAAGAAATCGCAAGAAACTGTTGTACAACACTACTTTTCACAACTCAGTCAATCTCAAATTACTTCATTGTATCAGAAATATTACCTGGATTTTCAACTCTTTGGCTATTCCTACCAAAACTATTTGCAATATGGCAAGAAAAATTGGTGAATCATTTTGTATGCTCTACCGTTCCAAACATGACTGACGACTGACGACGCTCCACATGCATAGTATATATGGTATATGGTGGAGATGAAATGTGATAAAATGTGATAAATGATAAACATACATAATATGTATCTTGGAAGCCGAATTCGCATCTGTAACTTATATTATTCTTTAAATGAATAAAGTTTAAAGCTGATTAAATCAAATGCAAAACGAGACAACTAAAAATATTTTTTCCTTTACAATTCATGCCATCCTACGCGACTTACAATGCTGTTCTTAACTTCTCAATTACATTACAGGTTAAGTATACATAACTTACCACTAAGGGTCAACTAGCACGCTTTAACAAAATTTCGTAATTATGAATAATATACATACTGAACCACCATCATTTTAAGCTGATGAAATCGAAGTTAACATGAAGTACTTAAGTACGTTAAGTAATTAAGTATACTTAAGCATAGATCGGAAGCAACAGATTGCCATGAGAAAATTATCTATAGGGGGTAATATAAGATTCCGCTTGAAACATTCAGTGTTGAGAGTGCACTGAACTGAAATCTGAGCTTCATAAATATGTCCGCTGCTAATTCAGAACTGGGTTGTTAGCTAAATATGTAGTATCTAATACAAAGTATCCGAGTAAAATATGTATAGTCGACCAACCTCCGAAAAATACTGCGTATCTAATACATAATTATAAAGAACTTCAATCAGTTTTGAAGAATAGAGCAGATAGACTGTCTGATTAGTACCTTGCTAGTATTTACTAATTATACCGCATGCCTCATCCTTCAAACTTTTCAAAAATTAAACATAGGTACTCGTTACCTTAACGCGAGTTAAGCATATACATATGTATATAAAGAATAAACAGAAGTTCTAGTTCATGTCTCATGTCTGTTAAATATGTAAACAACGTACTAATGCTTTATTGCTTCTTTTTTCATTAATATAATAGATCTTTTTTAGTTATAAACTTTTGTCTCGTGATAAAAATTGACAACAAATAATTTAATAATATGTAAATATCCTTTATAATATTAAATATAATATATTTCCGTCTGTATTCTCCTTTTTACTTTTCATCCCCCAAATATCAGATGATTTGCGGATGACGTTCACAATAATACTACACATGGATAAAAACTTACAAGTACAAACTATGTTATGTTTCCATTGTGTTCATTATTAAAATATATATTGTTATAAATATTATACCATAATATTATATTATCATGTATTAAGGTTCAGTTTAAATAGGGCTCAACTCGACATGCAATTAGGTATGTGCTTGTTTATTGTGCAGACGTACTTGTACTTTGATACTTTTTTCGTACAAATACGAAAATACGAATGTATTTTATGCACTATAGTCCATACGCTAATATAACTCATAGGGTTGAGTCCTAAATATTACTGTGTAAGTACATTCATATTATTATACGTACTAAAAATCTTCATAAAATTGTTAACAACAATAATAAGTGGTTTTTTATAATGCACATTTCGATCTTTATTTTTACATAATATACTATTATTATTCCTCGTTTCGTTTCCATAATATTTGTTACCGTAAAATTACTTTGTTCTGTGCGTCCTTAATAATATGATAATAAAAGGGTATCAAAAAACCAAATACAACTTAAAAACAACGAGAATAGTACTATATATTATTATAGTACTGACATGGCCCTTCAACTGAAACAGATCCGCCAGTCACAGAACCTTGAAAATTAAAGGAATACCTATTGAAATTAAAATTACATGAGATTTTGATTCTTAGAAAAAACTGTTTTTTGAACATGTTAATTCCGCTAATAATTCGCTAATGAAGCATAATAATAATATAATACATGGGCTATTTAACTATTAAAATAACACACTCATGCATATATATTTATAGATAATACTCTTAATAAATATTAGATAACAACTATTATTACATAAATTAATATTAATGATTGTTGATGCCATATTATATAATAAAACTTAAATATACTCATTAATAATGAGTCATTATTCGTAGCAATAACAATAATTTGTTTCAAAAATCTTTCATTTGAATAAACAATGTGATGTGTTTGCATACAACACAAAATTAGACATTTTACAAATATTCCTTCAAAAAACGTAGCGATATCTACCATTAATAACGTATTACATAATATTATGTCATGTATAATAATTAGACAATTAACCGAGAAAATTAATTACACTTAATGTGATGATAAAATAATAGTGACAATAAATTAAAATTCTAAACATCTAAACAATCTGTCTGTAACAGGTGTTTGTTTAAAAACAAAAAAATATGCGAGACTTAAAATCTATGATGTAAAATAGTACAATATTATTCATTAACAATCGAATTACTAAATACCGTCAAAAAATTAATAATAACTATGTTATTTTAATAATTTTACTATGTCTATAATATATATATAATAATATGTAAGGCAGCCGTTGTCATTCATCATCTTCGGACTCAACTCTAACTCAACTCCACCCATTTATACCCACAATAATAGTGTGTGTATATACGTATTTTATATAGGGAAACCTATTTCATTTTAAAAGAAACATATTATTGTGATAACATTATTTCCGCGTTTACTGATCATTATACTTATACCTATCACTGATGTAATTGGTGTAACTGTTGAAATGCATGATGCTGAATTTGAATCTGAATTGGTGCTTGATGATGATGTTGTTGTTGTTGTATTTGCAACTGATTTGATGAAGATGATGACGTGTGATATCTTAATTTATGTAAAAAAGCCTGATATAAATTCCTGAATGAATGGTCACAATCATCACATTTGTAATTATTATTTTTATGATGATACCAAAGGCGATGTAAATGATAATTCACTTTTCTTCGAAATCTTCGATTTCCACATTTTGTTTTATGACATTTGACACCATAGTTTAACTTTTTTCTTGCTAATGTAACTGAGTTGAATAAATATTTAGATAATAAAAGACGTTCTCGATTATATGAAAAAGGGCGTTTTGGAACAAACGTACTACTTAAAAATTTACAACTCTTTCGCTTTTCCTTCTTGTTAGACGATATAGGTACAACGAGCACTTCGACGAGTTTAGGTAGAAATTTTAAATTCGGTCTAGAGAACTCTCTCTTGACAGACACACTGTTACTGCTAAATGTAACACTAGTTAAACTGGGCAATACGTTATTATTGGTACTGTTACTTTGTTGCTGCTCTTCTTGCTGATTATCCATACGAGTTTTTTTAAATGGTGGTTCATGAATGTCCATACTATCAAGGAGCTGGTGATGATGGTGATTTTCATTCAAACTAGACTGACTTAAATCCTTACTACTATGATTATTGTTATTATTGAGACCTAATCCATTAAGCGTTTGAAGGAAGCTACTTTCAAGTTTTGAGCTTGGAGATTCTTCAATTTTCGAATTAAGGAGAGTATCGTCTTCAATGGACAAATTTAAATTAATTCCTAGCGATGACGACGACGACGCTGCTGCTTGCTGATGCTCTTCATCTGTTTGAGATTTATCACACTCGAAAATATCACTTATTTCACCAGTAAGGACCTTTAATGGATTTTTGAGAACAAGATCGTGTATTCCTGCTTCCTTCATCCCATACTTTACTTTATACACATTCACACAAAGGCTACACAGAGCAGTATGATGAAATCGCCAATGTAATGTAAAGCCACTTATGGTAGTAATCTTGACACCACAATGTGGACATCTGTAATATAGAAATATTTACACAATATAAAAATTAATATAATATTATATGCTTTTACCTTTTACTAACATCATAGATAGGATTACATTACGAAAGAAATTAATTGATTCTTGTAGTAAAATTCCATTTCTTTGAAAAGTTTCCTACCAATTCTTTAACTACAGAGAACATAATTTCATAAATTACTGATTGATTACCTGACATTTCCAGGACCAGCATCGTCATTATGCTCCATGTGAATATGTTCTTTCAAATTGTTTTCAAAAGGACTAAAATAACGGCAATTTTCAGCCCGGCACTCCATGAGAAAACCAGTGTGAACTCTAAGATGTTGCAGCATATTGTTTTTGGTTGCACAAGTATAGGCACATATACTACACGAATATGATTTGGCTACATTTTTAGACAGCTTCCAGTCTATGTCTTCGTTTATTCTTTCCTCATGTTGTTTTTCATGAAGTCTTAAAGAAGACTCGTTAACGAATTCAGATCCACAGGTTTCACATAAAGTTCCTGGCTCAACCGTGATTAGCTCTCCACAGTTTGAAACAGAAGTTGTACTAGTTTCGTCCATTTTCTCCATAGTATCTGAATAGGACACTTCATTAATTATTGAAGCATCGATTTGATCTGGAACAATCATGTCGATTTGTGGTTCAGGCTGTTGTTGTTGTTGTTGGTGAAGTTGCTGTTGTTGCTGATGATGATGCTGTTGTTGTTGCTGTTGTATTTGGCTTGGCACTGGTTCTTGTATAGCTTGTATTTGTATTGTCTGCTGGGATGGTAATTGTATGTGCTGTAAATTTGAAAAAGATAGACATGTATTTATGTATTATACAAGTATAGGGTTAGTTGTTCAAACTTTTAACTATAAAACTAAAGTTAAGTTTTTTAATGGTAGATAATTTAAATTGGATTTTTTGTCCTTTAAAAAAGTAAATAATTCTTACAGTTTGCAAACTTCCGGCTGCTGCCTGTGCTGCTTGTTGAGCAGCGGCCTGAGCAGCTTGGGCTGCTGCTGCGGCCACTGCACCCATTCCCGGTTGAAGATTGTGCTTATCTCTCAGATGTGCTTCCATACTAAGTTCATCAGTTGTACGAAAATCGCACAAATCACACTGTACTATTACTTTTTGATGCTCTAAAATAGCATGGGCTTCTAAATCTGCTCGCAGCTCAAAATATTCTTGACACACGTTACAATTAAAGCCAGTTTTCCTACATGAAAAGAACAGTTCATAAAGTTAAATTCAAAATAAATGCTGTGATTTGTTGATATTACCTTGCATTTGTTCACACTTTTATATTAATACATAGAAATGTCCAGGAGTACAACCATATTATTACAATTTCTACAAGTGCTTTGTTTTATGTATCTATATTCTATATTCAACTTACACCAACGGATTTTGACTGAAAGAAAAATAAAAACATCGTAAATTTGTTGATTAATTACAGTACATTATGATACATTATACATTACATATATAATGACACAAGCACAATACCAACAGAATAAAACAAAATAAAAAAAAACATAAATTTACTACTTACTGGCTATCCTGGATATGTTGGGTTAAACTTTCAACGGTGTCGGCTAAATAAGAACATTTGTGGCATACTCTTTTGTTATGAACTTTATGAACATGGGTTGCTAGACGCTCACTTCGGGCTGCTTTGTAATCACATAGGGCACAGAGGAAAGGCTTAATGTGTGTATTTAAATGACGTTTTAAACACCAATTATCTACACCTTGCCATGGACAGTACGAGCAGGTATACATTTTTTCTCCAGTTTTCTTCTTCTTAGCTCCTTTTGATTTGGCTGCAAAATGTATTTTTTCTGAGTTTTATAATTCAATTCAAATACAATAATACCCTTGAGTTAGAATTTATTCTTGGTTAGCTTCGTTTTATAATAAAGTTTTATGTTTTACGAAAGGGGTTTCAAAATGAAAATTAACGGACATAAATCATGCTCAAGCTACATTCAAAAAAAAACTCTTGAACTTTGTGAATACGTCAGTTTTGTTCATTTAAAACAGTGGAAATATTGGCACTGCGTTTTTACAAAAAATATCGATCTATAATATAACTTTACCTTAACAAAAACATTTTCCAGTATGTTAGGTAAAACAAAGTATCGCAAAAAATTGCAACACATTATAGACGAACAGTAATATAGACAATAGAGCTTAATAGAAGCAACCAATAATAAATTTTAATAAATCAAAACGGGTATAATGAATATTCAAATAAAATACACAAGACAAAAATATAGCATACCCAACATAAAAAAATACAATTTGGCAAACTAAAGACTCAATGTGTACTAAATACTAAATACTAAACCAATATGATTATTTATTTAAAAATTACCTTCTTTTTTAATGCCTCCTACACCTGGTATCCCAACGCCAGGAGTGTAGGCTGGAGTTGTTTGCCCTGATGTAATTTGAGGATTAAAGTATGCAATCTATACAACGAATAAAAATAGCAAGGATAATTCCAAATATAGTAAAATTAGATACAATAGTCGCCTAAAATTGAAAGAATAATATTCAATTTTGAATTCAGTTTTTTAAGCAAAAACATCATCTTTTTATTTTAACCTTTACATGGGCTTACTTACATGTGGAATTTGCTGTAATGTTAAAGTTTGATTTCCTCCTCCTTGCTGTTGTAATTGAATCGATATTGATTCTGTTACACCAGAAGTAGAAGATGAATCTTGGTCGTGATTAACTACTACATTTTCTAAATTTTGTTCCTGTTGCTGTTGTTGCTGCTGCTGTTTACTAGTATTATTATTGTTATTATTATTATTATTGTTGTTGTTGTTATTGTTATTGTTACGATTTGACGATGATGAAGATGAAAAAAATGGAACAGCTCCACCATGAGATTTTGGTATATTTTTCCGTATTCGATTAATATCATAACTAAATGGGAGAAAATCAAGCGTCAAACGAAACTCATTACAATCAATAGTCCAGTTAAATCTTAACTTTAAATTAATACTTAATACTAATATGAATTTAATGAAACGTAAAAATGAAGCATAAACGAAGAATGTTAAACGTACGTATGATCTCTGTGCATTCGCATAAAATGCTTTTTTACATGATCGGCCCGATTAAACTGTTTGTCGCAAACATAGCATTGGAAGGGTTTCTCATCTCTATGAATATTCTCATGACGATTAAAGAGATCTCTTCTATCTGTAGCATAAGGACAATATGGACAGGTATAACGCTTTGCTCCATTGTCAGCCTCACTTTTTTGTTCAACCTTTAAATTAATTAAAATTTAAAATACAGAAAAACAGATGATATTAAATTATGCACTGTTTTCAGTGTTGTATTAGACAATAATAACTTGAACGTACGCACATCATACTTAATCTAAAAATATCGAAGTGGATATTTTCAAAATAAATTAGGCAACTTTAAGTTTGTATTTAAAAATTTTACCTTTGTTTTTAATGCATTCAAAAATTTTGTAACCTATAAAAAGAAAAAGAATCGAGGTTAGTGGTGGGTTTATGTACAATATAATTTATACTCGATAAGAATATTCCACAACGTCATGTCATTGTGCTTGGAAAGAGAATTTTGCAATATTTAGTGTCTCTTGAACTTACTTCTTCTAAAACTGGATTTTCTTTCCAAAGGCTATTGTCATTAAGCGTTTCTCCATGCTGTCGTGTCAGATGCATTCGTACACAACGAGCCCAAGCACTGGTATAACTACAACGTGGACACTGAAAGACTCTCAAACTTGCATGATTACCCAACCAATGCTCCGCAACACGTGATAAAAAACCAACAAAGTCACAATCAACACAACGGAAAACTTTTTGGGCAGGATTATATCTCGCAATTTTAGACGTAGTCCATGCTAAAGCTTCTTCGCTATCAAACCACCTTTCCTCTAGTGCAGACACTTGTTGTTGTTGTTGAGATTGTTGAGATGAAGGTGATGGTGAGACGGTGGCAATGGACATTTCACTTTTTTCATCTTGTAAACGTCTTTGAACAACAATAGTACCAGGAGGAAGACCATTACCTGACGTAACTAGAGTAAGTCCACTTCCAAGACCCGTTCCATCACTACGAAAGGCGTCAGGATCATACACAAGACTCTGATGTGAAACATTGGAAGAATCAATTGCTTCAGCTAGGCCTTCTTCTCCATACAATTTTTTTGTTATTTCCTTGAACATATCCTCGTAACAGTCCAACGACAAGGATGCGACACCCACATTGTTATTACTCGTCGTCACAATAGTTCCCGATGAATTGGAATTGAGCACTCCAGTCACCGAAGTATTATTATTATTATTATTGTGGGGAACACTTGACGTTGTCGTCACACCTGGTTCCATTTTTAAGCGAGCCATCCAACTAGGAATCGACGACACAGATACAGCTGGAATTGAAACGGTAGCTAATCCACTTGGAGTATTCAATCCACCTGGCACTGTTATCGTCTGAACTCCTTGAACCCCACCACTGGGGTTACTTAAGGAAGCCAGTTTGAAAATGTTCCTCTTCAAAACTTATCCTTATCTATAATATTTACACAGGAAATGACAAAAATTCCACAACATTAATGACTAGACTATATTGTGTTATTATATTATATTATATTGATTAGCTGATAAACTTGTATAATCTACTATAAAAAATTCAATGTCATTAGGAAATATTATTGTTTTATGATTTTATGAACATGTTTTATATAAAATTGAAAATGATAATATCTCCATTTAATAAAAAACTTATATACAGCGACTTTCACTCAACGCTCAACGGAATCTTATACAAAACATTAAATAAAATTTTAATACTGTTTACTGACTCTAACGCTCACTAAGAAGTATGAATTATATATGTACAATAACAATACTTTTATTGAAAATAAAGATATATTTTGTATATTATTATTATTTATATTGTACCTAAACATGTTTCACATTTTACAACTAAACTTTGGTGGCACAAGAAAATGATATTGAAGTAGTATTGAGCATTGTAGCCCTATGAAGTTAAACCAAATAAAAACAATAACAAAATATTGTAAACGGCCGAGACTTAAAAATTTAAACATTTAAAAAACTTTGATATTGAACTTGCAACTGTACTTATAAGCATTAATATTTATCAAAACTGATAAAAACACAACTTGATATTTTAGCACAAATTGAATCGTTTGAAAGTACACAAGTGTCATTCACCGTTCATTTAAGCTAGATATCTACTTTCTTTTTACTATGATTACGTGATTGAGATGTACACAATACACAAAGATGAGAGATGAGCTGAGTGAGAGTAGAGAGTAGAGAGAGATATTTTGATTTTGAAACACAGTTTTGTGTGTTAATTGTAATTAATATTAGCCATTATTATTTTTTAATTAAATTATCGTTTAATTAACGTAAAAAATTATTACAGTCTTACCATCAATTCCCCTTGTTTTTTAATTTAACTACACTTTTAAAATTAAAAAAGTTAAAAGTTTGTCCTTTCACTTTACAGTTTCACTATAATAACAATAATATGTTCAGAGAATGTTACAATACAATATGTGAAAGCGCATATGATTCCTATCCGTTCAGGGTTTCTTAGATTCTGAGATATTTGTATGTAAAGTTTCCCGCCCTACTTTTATCTCATTATAAATTCAAATTAAAACACGCCTGTAATTATAATTTTAATCAATCCAGGGTTTAGAAACTTGCAGGATAAGTAGTTCTAAACCCCATTTAATGGAATAAGTAAAAAAAAGTAAAAAGCCCTGGATGGATAGGAATCATATGCGCTTTCACTCATGATGCATTTTAACCGGAAAAACTTAAAAATAAGTATGTACATATTATGCACGTTGAAAAAAACAACCAATTCTTTTTCCCAAAAACACCACATAAAATTTTAATCAGCTCAATTAGATCATAATGTGTTTACTCTAAATACATTATCTAAATGCAATTTCCATTTTGAGCAATACATGCAATTAGATTTGTATTATGTATACGATACGATATACAGAATACAGACAGATATATGTAATATGTATACTGTATACTGTGCTATGCTCTGATTAGTGTCAATATGTAGGCCCTATACATACTAAAAAGTACCTATGAAATGTACCTATATTAAGTGTTGCATTTTTCTATATTAATGTTCATCATAGGCCTATGATGAATGATGAAAATATTATGTAAAGCTAAAAAAATAAGATGCGCATTTTATGTACACAAAGATATACGGACCTATAAAAAATATAGTCCATACAACATCATAATAATATTATGATTATACATCTAAATTCTTAAATATGAGTTAGTATGTATGATGTCATTCTTTATTTTCCAAAATTTTTCTCAAATACAGTGTGACAATCTAAGTATATAATAATAATATGGTTATTATTTTTAAGTACACACAAACCGTATAATATTATGTATGTAGTATGTATATTTATAGTACATTATACATTACATACACTGAATCCGAATGTACGATTTGCGATGTTGTTACTTTAAATGTACTTATGTATGCATACATAATACAATTGCATAGGTGTTCTTGACCTCGAATTAAATGTATATTGTTTGTATTTAGTAATTTAGTACATAACATTATGCTTCTTTTGAATATATATTTTAACATTCCAAATAAGATAAAATAATAATATTGCTATCAAATCGTGTAAAAATGCAGTAGATCTTCAGCTCAATGATTTTTATAATTTTATACTTTAAAATAAATATTACTCAGTGTGTGCATATTATACTATTATTTAACTACAAGAAACTGTCAAACTAAATATAAAAATGTTTTGTATCCCTAAAATAGTCATTACAAGTCTCGGGTCCAAAAAAATTATGTTTCCTATATGCTTATTTTTTCACAAAGATCATGTTATATAATACCCACAAAGGGGGAGATGTTGAGTGACATAACTGTGATAAGCTTCAAAGTATTATCAGTTTTTATAAGTCCTTTCGATCTCGACGAGAGTTTCGAAATCTGGTACGGGACATTCATAAGGAGAGAGGTTATCACAAGAATTTTGTCATAATAATAATAAATTATTATACATACAACATGCACAATAAGAGAGAAAATTCCTGCAATTATTTACAATGTATCATGTATCACATTCCTCCTACTAACCTCATCATCCTACTTACCTTTGCTTTGAGCATAATTTTGCGAACCCCAACTTATAAATACCTATCATCACCACAATATGTTCGAGTTTTTCGATTCATTTGCTTTAAAAAATTTTAAATATCTATTTCATTCCGGTAGACACATGGAAGTTTTTATAGTGTAACAAAATTACTACAATGCAATGACACAATTAATTTAACCTGATATTATTATGTATAAGTAAGATATAGGTATATATAATATATGTTTTCGAGATATTTTTTCATGCCATAATGACTTTTTCAAATTATCACATCGATAACCTTTAAATAATCCAGACATACATTCGTTTTTATATATATTTTTGTAATTTATTATAGGTATATAATAACAATAATAATATAATCATGTTCAATGTTAAAGTCTCATCTCTACCAACTTTCAAGCTTTACAAAGTTTTCCAAATGTCGTACATACAACATGTATTTAGTTACCGAGTATGGAGTATGGAGTACATAGTACATACTCATATGTATATATGTATATAGTTTATGTACAATATACGACTAATATAAATAGAGTCTATACAAGATACAAGTGAATTTTATCATTTTACGCACAGTTAACAGTCTAATCGTAATAAATTGATCCAAATATTTAACTATGATATTATATCCTTCTTTGATATATAGATCATTTTATAGACTATTTTCTCGAATTTCGTCCTTTTCGATGCGAACAATAGTTACTAATTAAATATAAATAGTAGTAGTAGAATAATGTATTTTATCCTTTTTCAGATTGAATTGATAGTGTTTTATCCATCAATGTTATTATCTTTTTTCTCATTCCAAGTTCCTATAATCTATTTACTCCATTTTAATGCAGGTTTAACGTAAATTATAAACCTATAATGAAAATGGATACTAAAAGATATTTTTTTAAACATTACAACTTATAACTCATTGCTAAACATTAGTGTTTGTAATAAAACATGCGTAATGTACATACTACATATTATTATCTGATTCGATTCAGATTTTACAATCGAGTTTTAAAAGACTGCGTATCTAACATTACACATACTAAAAGTGCGCATACAATGAAAGTTGTATTTAACATGATGGACGAACAATATTATACATATTATTTTATGTAGCTACATACAAGATCATGTTAACCTTGATTACACGGTTCTTTAAAATTCCTTTATACTACAAGGATAGTACTTTTAGTACTTAACTTATCGAATAATATTATTTCATACTGTTAATTTCACACAAAATGTTTATGTATCACTTTTAACATATTATTTCTTCTACTGTACAATAATAATATACAATAATCATATTATTATAATATTTATCATTTAGTTCATAATTATACGATATTAAGTAATAAATTATTACCATACAAATTTTGTAAAATACGATTAAATAGGTAATAGTAATTTATATACTTGTCAACCCTTCTAAGTATGCAGTTTTTTACAGCGATCATAAAAATTACATAACATATTCACTTTTTATAATTATTATTGTACTTGTGTATTACTAGTAACTACAACAAAACATGCAACAATAGTAAAGACTACGACGAAATTCAAAAAACTGACCTGGATTGTAATTCATAAATTACCTTGTGCACATACATACTAAACGAGTTACCTATCTTGTGCACAACTGTAAAGAAATTTTGCAAAACACTTAACAGACCTAGCTCGAAAGCAACTTTAAAACAATTCAATTGTATTACTGGCATGTTATGTAATATATTAGTGTATTTTTGAATCTATCTAATACTTAGTAGTGCCTGTTGAAATACGTTAATATATTAGTATAATGAGAAAAATACAAGTTATCCTGTAGAAAAGAATGAAGAATGAAACATATTAATTGTTCCTCCATAGCTCCATTCTAGTTTTATTAAGTTCATTACAACATTAAAAACCTATTCGATAATAATGGAGGTATTAAATTGGCTCGTTTGATCATTTTCCCTAAATACTCAGTACAATGGGCACATAATATAATATTATTTGGCTAATTTACTTCTTTTAAACACCCTACATAATCCAAATATGAAACGCTACAGAAAACGTGTATTACAAAAGTAATAGTTCATAGCTCCTCCTGAAATATTAAAGGTACATTTAAATCAAATACATAATTCTTACGTCGATATTTGCATAACAATAACGATTTACTCGGAAAAAACTATAGCGGTGAAAGTTTTCTATTGTGAGTATCTAATAAACGTTACATTATTATGTGTAATGATGTGTAACATAAGATCCTAATATGTTAATTAATTATAATACATATCATAATATTATTTTTCATAAATACTTAAACGAACATATCATGCAATCCTTATAACATATTTAACAATAATTTAAGATAATCATACAACTAAAAAAAACAAACATGAGGCATTCATTCCAGTTTCAATCAGCTCATCATACCCTACAATAACGTTCATAAAATATACACACACTCGAAGAACACTGCTAGCAAATATGCAAAGATGATGTTTTAAAAAAATAATAGAAAGATCTCAATAAACTACCTAACTCAGCTCTCGCATCATTAAAAGCAATAATAATTGCCATCATCTATGGTTATTATTTGTGAAGAATAATATACGTAAGAATGGTTATTATTAGTATTAAAAGACTTAGCTATCTTATTAATTGGTCTGTGATACTACTGTAATAACGTACAAAATAATATTCTATAGAACTATAGAACTACTATTATAATTACATAAATCCCAGCTTGCTTACATTGAACTTTGTAGCCAAAATAGTGAGTGAGTATAATCATCAATCGTACTGAGATTTCACTACTTTAAAAAAAAACTGACATATATTGTACACTTTCATGTACATACAACCCTTACTGTGTGAACAAAAAATTATTTTGTAAACAGACCTAATATTGATCTTGTGTGTGATTCATTTTACTCTTGCTTATATATTATAGTATTATACGAAGTATAAACGGGTGATATTTTAAATACTACTGTAATATTATATTATCTATACTAGACCATTATATAATCTATAGTCATAGTCTATAGCTGCTGGGGATAAAAAGTATTGTAGTTTTGAAAATGTCTATATGAATAAGACAACTAAAAATAACACAGCAACTATTCCGAAAGGTTTCATGCTTCCTTGGTCATAAAATAATCTTTATCATTTACATAAAGTTTTTGATTTATGATAATAATGAAACAATTTTTAAACATTTTTTGTTTCTTTTCCCTTTCATAACTATGGCTCATAATATTGTGATTACTATCATAATCACGTGTTTTTAAAATAAGCTTTTTAAATTAAATTAATCTACAACTTTGATTATCATCTAAACAAAATAGGAAGTTTATTTCCAAAAACCTATGACGCAAATTGTTACAATGTAGTCATAGTAGACAGTATATTACTGACTACTGACACTAATAATAATTAAAAGGTTAAACTAACTACGTAGTTGAGAAATAATCCCCTGCTGCTGCCCCTTTGAGTTCTCCTTTACTTCTTAACTTCTCCCGGTCTGTTGTTAACATGGATTCTAATTCAGAATTTAATAGAGACGAGGTTATTGTACTTGGGTCATCCAGAAAACTTCCACCACTATTTTGGTAATCAAAAAACTGCGAGTCATCATCTGCTAGTTCGTAGAGGCTAGGGTTGTACGTCACCATATTCATTCCATCCCCTTTCAAAATCAATAAACCCATCAACAAATGAAAAATCCAATCCAACTATGGCATTGACAATATAAAAACAAACGATATCTGATTAGACATCTCGCCATAATAAAATGCACTAGGTATGTATTAAGTAATATTCTAATATTTAAGCATGCAGATAAACAAATTTCATAAATTTCTGAATCTTGATTTTTTTCATCAAATATCCTACACATATTTAGAAGAAACATCTAATAACTATTCAAAAATAAAAAAGTATGCATATTTAGTTTTAAAAATCACTACGTACCTGTAGGGTTACTACCAGTTGCTAAAATATCTTTAACTTGGTTATCTGTAGCGGCCTCATCTAATAAAATGTCCGAGTCGCTACCAAAAAGCTGAAAATTAAAAATCACATTCAATACCATATTTTAAGTTTTTGAGGTTTTTTTAGCCAGAGCTTTATACTTCATACGCATAGCTGAAAATCTTACAGCCATATATAATAGACAGTTTTTTTTCGTAAAAATACAAACAAACGTAACAAAATACATTTTATTTATATGTACTTACATTCATCAGGGTATTCTGGTCGATACTGTAATGATCTTGCTTTAGCAATTCTCGTAAATTATCTAAACCACTCTGCACATCATCCAAATGGCCGTCCAAATCTTGTCTGAATGTAGGGAAAGAAATGAAAAGCAACACATTTATATAAAATGTAGTTGCCTATTCTTGTAATTATAATAGTTTTTACTTGTTTTATTAGATCGACAACTCAAGAAATTCATACCAAGTTACTACAATAAGAGCCCATCGACAACCTCGTAATATTTTTCATTGGTTTGTACTTTTTACTTAAAAGAGACTTGTTACTTGTTTAAGTACAATAAGGAGTAAATTTATTTTTCCAAAAAAATATAAAAGTCACAAGTCACAATTATTTACGTTTTAGTTAGTTGTAAAAAACGTTTTTAGTATATTTATACAGTACAGACAGAAGACAGACCTATGCAGCTTTTTTCTTTACGAAGTAAAATGTCTGTAATGTCGTGAACTATGTTTACAAGGTCGTCGGTGTCCCCTTAATATGTATATTATTTTATAGATAGGAAAGATTTCGTGTAGACAAACAAGTTTTCACATTATAGATTATAACTCCATTGAATTTTCTTGATTCCGAATAAAAGTCCGTGTGAAATACACGGTAAGGATGTTGATTAATTATGTGCTCCCTCACCTTACCCTCACCTCGTGAATCAAAAGCTTTGAAGAAAACTTTTATCACAAAATCTATTTTGAAGGAAACATCTCATGGTGAGTAACAACTACTCGCGTTCTACTATAGCAAATATATTGCTACTGGATAAAAAATTACTAACAATATAAACGAGATTATTATTTACTTCGAAATAATTTATTTGCCGAGAGGAATAACCACGTTTCTTCATACTAACTTATACACATCTGAGTTACGTGGCTCTTCCTTGGGCGCGTTCGATCGACACTTCTTGGCTGAAATATCCTTTCTTATCTCTTACCTTATTCTTGCCAATGTCAAGAATGTGTAAAAAAAGTAAATCATAATAATTAAAAATAACTTTTGAGTAAAAAAGAATAAAAAGAACTCATAACTCTAAGAAAGAGCAGGCTTATCTTTTGCAAGATAGAATGTAGGTGATACTGTCGTAAGCCCCAGCAGAGGAAGTAAAAGATTTTGAAAGAAGAGAAACAATAAACACGAACAAAATATCTAAAAAAATATATTATATTATATCGCTCTACAAAATAAGATGACATGTTAAAGTAGGTTGAGAGAGAATATTTTTTAAAAGAAAGAATTGCAAGAAAAAAAAAGCTAAATGAACTACATATAAATGATAAAAGAAAATAATATAATCATACAATAATAAATAATAAAATGTTATCGACTTGGGAAATCGAATCGTGAAATCAAAACTTTCATTTGGAATTATTTTATACTGTGAAGCATAGTTTAGTCTGAACTGCAACATCACTTAAACCTTAAACTACTTACTTATCGTACAAGTTTGGCATCATCAACGATTTCGGGGTAACAACTTGATTCTCTCTAACAGCCGATCCCCATCAAATAAAAACAATATAGATAACATTTGACACATTTTCATGCAACATACACAACAATATTTTCAAAAAAAGTTTGCATTGATTTTCAACTTTGTACAACTAGTGTTTAGGAACATTCTACCGTACAAGTCATTAAAATTTTTTCCTTTACTATTACATGCTTTACTTTGCCTTTGGAATTTAGTAAAGAGTAAAGGAAATCATTTTGTCTCACCGAGCTGTACGGCATTACACTGTGAATATGTGAATTGTGAACATTTTATATTATACTATGTATTAGTTAACTATCAACAGTCACGTTCTTTTTTTGTTCCTGTTGCGTTTAGTTTTTCTGAAAATTATTAAACGATTTGAAATAAATACTAGCGCTTATTGTTAGTTATGCCTTATTTTATTAAAATATTTTATCTTGTTTTGTTTGTACTAACATGCTTCAGCGAAAATGATATTCATAAATTTCATATATACTACATATGTTACGCACAATATGCTAACCCCTGCTAGCCTGTACACTAAGTGCCTACATGTAAACATATACAAAATAACTATACAGTATATGTTGCTATGAAATGGCTAGCCAATATATGCTGAATTCTAGTAAAATTCCTAGTATTTTACCCTAACAATAGAAACATGGTTACTTAGTTCAACACATGGAAAGAGGATGTCAACTATTTAGGGACCTGGGTCAAACGGTTAATATTTCTAGGCTGAAAAAACCTTACTTTTCTTACGTTTTAGGATGTTTTTGTGCGTATAGTGTTTCCTAACTTAGTCCCCATATGTATTTGCGTTTAAGGGGACATGCTAGCTATATTACTACACTAGAACTCAGCATGTATATGCATTCAATATTGACGTTCACTCTCTAGTTCGTATAGTTACGAACTGAAGGTAGTAAGCATACGTTGACTATAGTATACAGAAACGTGACTTAAAAGAACAGAAGATAAAAAAAAGATTATAAAACAAATTCAGAACTATTTCAGACTTCAATGTAAGCTCATCGTAATAGAAAGCATACACACAAAAACGCTTTTTTTGCTTTCTTCGTTCTTTTACTTTGGACTGCAGGCATGCATTACTGAGTAACCACAAAGCAAAAAGTAAAACAAAAAGAAAAACGTTCAAAATAATAAGTATGGAAGGATCATTAGGCAAAGTCTTGCAAATAACTAAATCAAAACTATCAAAACATAAATTGTGGCTTGCTATCAAAAGGATTTAAGTAAACATGTGCAAACAGACCACTTTTAGCAAACCCGATACAAGATATTTCCCTAAAAATATTGTTTACTAAAAAAAAGAACAATAATTATGGCAGTGCAAACATAAGATGAAGAGAAAGGTATCTCCCAAAAAAAGAAAATGACCGAGACCGAGTGAAGCGATAAATGACACATAAATTACATATTACACAAATGAGAAACAAAATGATTTGTGCACTATCCGGAAATTGAAAATAATAAATAGTTTCATTCACAATACCTGCTCGTTAGTCCGGCCAAAACCATTTCATTGGAAAGAGATCCACAGTCATTATCTATTGCAGCGGAGGTAATATTATCTAATTTTGTTTTTGGACGCTGTGTTGGATTATTAGAAGGAACTTGGGTTTCAACGGCATCAGCTGGTAGAGAAGCAGCAGGGGAAGGTGTTGGCTCAACGGCAGTTATAGAAACTATACTCGGTTGACTTGTATTAATCGCCGTAGTATTTGTAAAAGGTACAACACAGTCTGTAACTATGGGCTGAGAAATGGAAACTCCTTGATTTGCTGTAGTAGTACTAACTAATTCTGTACTTGTTGAATTACTTTCCGTTTCTGGAATACTTAAAACAACTTCAATCGGAGCTTCTATTCCAGGGATGTACATTAATGTAGGGAGACTCTGGTCTATTTTCCCTTGTGAAGCTGTTTATCCATGAAATTTAGGAAAAATAATATAATATCAGCATAAGCATACACTCATATACTCCCGGATATGTAATGTGCACACAATAGTTGAAACGTAGTCTGTACATAAACGTTTAAATCGTCCAACAAGAATGAATTGTGCAGGAGGATTAGCTTACAGTATTATCTTGTTTACTAAAATTATCTTATCTTTTTTCTTTGAAAAACAATCTTAGACACAGCATCAACAACATAATAAACAATAAATATTGCTACTTCTTGTGTTTCAACATTACCTGTAGTTGATGTATTAGTGGTAGTCTTTTGTGAGGATGAGACTGGTGAACCGATAGAATGAGCTGAAGAACCGGCTTCATTGGAAGTAGTCACAACAGCACTTGTAGCTTTCTTATTACCCTGATTCACAGATGATTTTTTACCTCCTGCTGTAATGAAAATCATACATACATTGGTATTGAAGTATGCAAATTTTACGCTTACGCGTACATATAATATATTTATTGCAATGTAACATGAAAGAGCAAGAATTACTTATCCAGAATGTTATACACATGGCCTTGCTTTACATCATCATTGTAAGTCATTGAAAAAGATAGTACACATCATTATGATGATACAATGTAAATAAAAAGTACCTTTGATCTTGTTTGTTTGTAGTTTATTCTTTTTAGTGGCAGTGGCAGCTTCCGCAGAGTTTGGATACGGTTTAATATCCATACTTGGATTGATTGCTAAAGGATCAACCGAGAGGAGCATGTCTGGGTCATCATATGGACTCATTGGATAGATAGACTCAGAATAAGGACTTCTTCCAGATGTACTAGGTGGACTGTCTACTTTAGGATGAGTATCACTTTCCATTGGACTATCTTGACTTTGGTATTGATCCGATTGATCTTCAAGCATTCTCCCACTTGAGTTGATATAGTCAGTAACATCACGAATTACGGGCCCTACTAATTCTCCTCCAT
>JAQIVE010002067.1:0-21475 GCA_034698285.1 Sminthurinus bimaculatus | reverse complement strand
AAAATACAAAAATCCTCCAAAATTCTGTCCCGCTTATCCGGATTTCCCTCTTATCTGAATCCCGCTTAACCGTTAAAAAATACATGAAAATCATAGCCATTTAAACTTAAGTCTAAAATTTGTCCCAGATAACCGGATTTCCCGCTTAAGTGAATTTTACTGTACTTCAATAAGTTAAATGACTGAATAATTGTTGTACTTACAATACGTGTAAAATGAAAAGTTTTTTTTGTTTCTTAAATTTTCTTCCTTTTGGTCTTGAACAGAGCACGCTGTGGAGCTGCTAAACAAATTATTTGATTTGGGTGTTAACTCAAACGCTAATACTTTGCCTGCGATAACAAAGACGCTGGGGATTTTACGTGCCTACTGTGGGTCATAATTTCTAGACCATGAAGAGATGGATGGATGCAAACAGGAAATTATCTTCAACCGTGTATTAATCTATTCAACTCGGGGATATAGCTGTTCGTATACATACATATAAATATGTATTCACACACACACACACAAGTCGTGGATTCGTTCTCGTTTTTCATACAAAATATAATATAATATGTACCTAGGTGAAGGTATACGTATACGGTATACCAACGTCAAAATAGAATGTATATTTTGTAAGATTTTATACATAAAGAAGTCCATATTATTGGCAAACAGCAAACCAGCTAATTGGGTTGCTTACAAGATGATACATAATAATATATACCTAGTACATACTTGCATATATATTCATGTGGATAATAGGCATACTGCGTTTTTTCTAATATTATGACTGAAATAAACTATCGTAATATTATATTGTATTATATGCATTCATAAAAATAAGTATTTACTCGACTGTGCGTATTCCCTTACTCAACAATGAAGGATGCGAACCCGTTCAAGCTACCAATTCACATCTAGATGCATTTTGAGAGATGTTGAAAAATTCTTTACACCTATAAGCATTGTACCTACACATAGTGGCAATCCTCATATTTTCTATGTTGTATTATTGGTATAAAATAAAGCTCATCCAGTCTCTGCAAAGTTCATCAGATCAGGTCACGAGCAGGTGCGTGGTTTAGTTTTTACATTTCCATGGATCTCGTTTTTAGCTCTAGGTACTTCGAACGTCGAACATTGGTTAACCGCATTCTCATTATGAATGTAAAATGTAAAAATTCTTCCAGCTCGGCGGCTGCACGCTGCACCGTCTTTTCCCAGAGCCCAGCATAACATTGATTATACCTAGGTATTAATATTATGCATAATACCTACAGGGTGTTTTATCGTCTTTGCAATTCAACAATTCAATTAGGCACATGACAAAATTTCATGGACAACAAGAGGATGGTCTAAGATCCGATCTACCCCCGTGAGTTCCTTTTGGCTCTCTGTCACATTCATCTGACAACCAAGACCAGCGCGTAAATAATCTTTCAATACATTCAGATTCAATTGACATTTGACACTGCATTGATGGTTGATGGCTATCAATTATTTCGTACGAATAATATAGTTAGCATATTATATGCATAAAAATGTTTAAGTAGGTGCATTATTATGGAAGCTATATGTAACACTGCAGTAGTTATGTAGGCACATAATAAATTGGCAATTACGTTGGCTTTCTAGAACTAGCAATGCTCGGCAATCCTATCGGCTGCTGTTGCGGCAGTAGACCATCACAAAGCACGGGAGTCCCTGGAAATAATAATTCTTTTTGGGCAGGTGATGATGAGCAAGCATTTGCAAACAATAGACGCCGGATGACTGGCAACAACAAGTTTATGTGTAATAACAATCAAACGATGGGCATGGCGGGTACAACACAGCAAGCTGGTGGCATGTGTGACCTGGCATGCCAGGATTGCAATTGCAGCCGTCTAGATAGACCCTTGGGCAGTATGTGTATCTGCAATTTAAAGACGAAGACGGAAACATTGAGTGCTTGTCAGAAATTCTGTACCGATCCAAACAATCGATACGGTCGCAAGGCCATGAAAATTATTTGTGGGAATAATAAAGCTATGAATGGAGCTGGTCAGAAGCCACCAATGAATCTCAACAATTATAATAAGAATAGCTGTGATAACAATGAAGATGGAGAACAGGAGCAAGAGAATGGACCGAACATTTCTTCCTACCCAACCATTTGTAGGCCTTCAAGTCCGCCGTTAAGTCCTTTTTTCAATCCTGAAGCTGCACGATGGTGGTGGACGGTGCATGGCCCTGACGAAAAATTACCTAGTAAAAGACGAAGAAATTACAATTTTAGTATTATTGAAGGAGCTGTTGGGGATAAGGATATAAAAATTGTTCGTGTTGAGCCAATACAGCAACAGCAGCAACAATACAATATTGGAAATATAAATAACAACAATGCGATGTGTTCGGGGCAATGCCAGAATAATGTGGATATTAATCAAAATCAAAGTGGGCCATGTAAAAGAGCTGCTCAAACTCCTGATGGTCTCAGGATGGGAAACCCCTGTAATTACAATTACCCAGGACCGGGACCGATGCCAGCTAACGTAGATATGAGAATGAATAAGAACTGTCCTGGTCCTGGCTCTGCCATGAATAGCTGTAACATTGACCAAAATCAAAGCCAAAGCTGTAAATATCCGACGCAAATGAGAGCAAACAGGAATATGGATAATATGAACATGAACATGATGAATACGAATAATGTAAATAATGGTGGCTGCCTTAAAAACTCCAACAATAATAATAATAATTCAGCGGCAATGATGAGAGGCATGAAAAACAACAACTGCAATGTTAATTTTGGAGCACCTGTATTTCTTGGAATGTCTCCTAATAAAAATGAAGAGTGGTGTAATAGCTGCCAGAACTCATCACCCAAAAACTACAACACCGGCTACAACTATAAAAACAACATGAATACGAGTAACAATAATAATAGTAAAAGCTATAAAAACAACATCAACACGAGTAACAATAGTGTTAGCAAAAACTATAATCCCAATACTTCAATGTTTAATGGAATCAAGTCCATGGCAAATTCTAGCAATAACGCAATGGCTGACAGCAATGACAGATACATGATGATGATGATCAACATGACGGAGAAAAGTAATAACATAAGTAATAATGCTCCGAATACTAACATTGGAAATGCCAACAATAGCAATCCCAATGACAGAATAATGGGAACGAGAAGCCCAAATAGTTGCAACTCTAATGGTTGTAATCTTTAATGGCACAGTCTGCAGAGTCAAAAAGAACAGGTCAACAACAGTGCATCCTGATGTCTCAAAAATGATTGCAAAATTCCTAAGATCAACAACGCTTTGCACGATTTTTTTTAATTGAATAAAAATGACACTCTATAATAGACTCACTCTCTTATACTTGCATATTAATATTTTTTCTTTATTATGTTATCAAGTCGGGAAGTTTTCTGCACATGATATGTGTTTTGCGTGCATGAGTATGAATATCGGGTTGGTTTTTGTGGACACATGGTTTCGAGGACACACACTCGACTGACGGCCCCGATAATTTATGACAATATGACAAGGCGAGGATTTTCTTTTTCTTTCGCCACTTTTTTTCGTCGTGTTCTCTCCCTACATCTTCTTCTTCGGATTCTCTCTCTTTTTCCCAAAGTCGGAGTTGTTTCTATCCAATATGGAAAAAGAAAGTCGTATGTACACTCCGTGATATTACTGTTATATATATAAGGCAAGGCATAATATACATAATGTTTTCTTTTGGTTTTTGGTATGCATATACTAATATGTAGTATGCACGTTGATGATACGCATGCATCGTGCCCATGCATTCAAGTGAGAGAGAAAGAGAGCTTTTAGCCTTCAGTTCACTTTGTGCTTGAAGCAAGAGCTGATGATTTATATTTACGTAAAATTGTTTTTTTAATTGAGTTTTAATATTTTAATCCTCAGTTGTGTCCATTTTATCCATAAGTCTGTTGAGTTTTTCATTTTAACCTTTTAATCATTCCACAACTCATCTTGTACAAGCTTCAACGATATTCATTTTCCATTATTTTCAATTGAAAAAGTTATCTGTTTAAAATCCAAAATATTTGTATAGATTTCGCATTCTTCATTCTTGACACAAATTAAGTTTTGGTACTTTAATGTTTACAGTTTACAACTGGTATAAAGTCAAAGTGATCATTTTAAAGTGTTTTAATGTCAAATAAAATGCAAAATTATCAAGTTCCAATATAGTTTCACGCTATCAAATAATATTAACTAAAGCAGCTAAGTACAGAAAATGCAAAATTACAAATCATAATTCTACGTTCCACTTTCTACTCTTCAAGACTTGACTATGATGCATTTTGCTGAATCGACTATGTTTTATAAATAATAATACATAATTTTTTTAACCTCAACATTTTCGACAGAATTGTTTTATTTTTTTCGATAATAGTTGTATATTTTTTGAATCGTTCGTCGTTGAAAAAACTAATGTTTTTAAAGTGATTTTATTACTGCCCATCATCCATCAAATCACGAATTTGAAGATGTACATAATATTTTTCATTCAACAATCTGTATCTGTACCGAAACAAAACGTATAGTAATATACCTTTTAGGTATGTAAACTTGTCATAAAACTTCATTTTCAAGATTTCGTTTACAAATTTTCAAGTGTACCCAAAAATTACAGGATTAATTTGAAGAAAGGTCTCTATAAAACTATAAAACTAAGCAGCTAAACCGATATTAGACTTGCTTGTTAATGTGTTTTTGACGTTTTCGTTGTACACATTGGGATTTCGAAGTTTTTTATGTGTGTGCTTATTTTACCCACTATTTACAAGACGAATTACATGAATGTCATTTTGACATTTACTCTCCTAAACGAAGTATCCTTTCCATACACAGTATTATGTATTAAAGAGGGTTAATTATTAATTATCATAACATCGATTCAAGTATTCCATTAATATTTGAGTTGTTGCACTTTCATGTGTATGACTGCTTCTTTGAAATGGTACTATTTAAATATTTTAAAAGATACTGTTGATAGTGATAATATAATTATTATTGTATAAAAGTTAACCTCTATGCAACAAGAAGACAAGAAGATTTGTAACTAAAAAAGTATTGTTGATTGTCAAGAAAGTGTGCTTCGAACTCGCGGATTCTGATATAATAATATATAAATACGACTATATTGTTGTCGCTAATTAATAGTGATTACGTGATTACCGTTTTGGAATGGATTCCAATGTACATTTTGAACGGTGACTAAATAATATCGGAAATAGGGAATCCTTTTACATAGTATGTATTGGTACCCTACATGAGATTTTCATTCATTTTTATTATTTCGCCTCTTCTTCTACTGTTACATTATCATAACAATGTCCGATTCTTTGGCCGATGTCAATTCTAATGTGGAAGCTCTCAGTAAGTTACATTTTATTTTCAAGGTCCTTCGTCCTTGCTTATTATGTTGCTCTTTATAGTTTATACGTTTACTTACTTACATAATGTATTTCGTAAATTGGCATTTTTGCATGGAAATCACATTAAACATAAACACATTATAACAAGGAAAAACTTGTTTGTTCAATGTTACGATATCGATACGATGCGATATGCTTCCTCTGTTAAAGGAATGAATGATCTCACATCGTTTCTACTACATTATGCTTGCATGTGTGTATAGCTATTATACAATATTATTATGATACACAGTGTTAGTTACATACAGTCGAAGGTTTCGTTTTCCATAAAAGATTTATACGTACCAGCTTATGCTATACTTATACATAATATTTGTATGAGTCTTCAAATCGTTTTTATGTTAGATTATGATATATGATATTGCAAATATGCCTGACCGATTTTTGTTTCCTTTTTTTTGCCAAAGAATCGATCTCAATTCTTGAAACAAAGACTGGATTCTCTGATGCGGCAAAGTATAGCTATGCAGGTAAAAAATGAAAAATTTCTGACGAGACGGTATATAAATAAATAATATTATTTTATCGCATACCACATGATGAATGATTGTGTATAAAATATTGACATACTAAATACTCATGTCCAATGATTCGTTTCTTTATTCAGCGTTATGTTCCCTTGCACTGAAGCAACTCTATTCAGATGATGTCGCTCATCATGAATTCTCGGAGCGACTTATACGGGGAGTCCGACAACATTTGGACTTGCCTGCCCATAGTGACCAAGTTATGTTGGCACTTTTCAGAGGTAATTATTTCGTATGATATCTACATAACCTAAAATTGAGATGTGAAATTATTTGTATAGTATTGAGATGTTGTTTTCATACACTGTATAAGATGATAAAATGTCACTAACTTTAATTTGATTGGAATGAACTATAGGCGAAGGAGCTCAGTCCGGTGAAGTGTATGTCGATCTCGTCCGCGCTGAAGGACATGCGTTTACTTTTCTAATCGTGAAAGATCTTGTTTATCATGCTGTCAGAAGCGGTAAGAAAAAGATAAATGCACTAGTTATATACTCAAAATGAACTTGTATGCTCAACATAACAAACAAATTGTAAAATTGATGTAATTTGAGGTGTAAAAACATTGAAAAACTTGAATATAATGTATAAAATATGTAAAAGTGTCCATGTTTCTTTATATTTGTCCCAAAATTTGCTGCAAATTAAAAGGAGTGGCATCGGGTATACAATTGTATTATATATCGATGTTGTAAATTAAATCATTTCAGCGTTTGCCTCACAACAAAAAATATCTTACACGCACGTAGCACGTCTATAATTCGTGATTCTTTTTTGATGCATGACGAGTGAATGTAATTAATGGCATAAATATTCATTATAATATACGTATTTGACACATGATTTTTTATGATATTGCAGGAAAATATGATAGCAGAACTCGAGCTCTAATTTTAGGAGTTTCCAAATACCTCAATATATCATGGTATCTAGTCGAAATGATGGAAGAATCTGCAGTGAAATATCTTACTCAGGAAAAGACCACCAAAAGTGAGGAGGAAATTAAAGAAAGTATGAAAAGACAACGAAATCGCAAAATAAAACGATATGCTCTTGTTGGACTTGCCACTTTGGGAGGCGGTGCAATTTTGGGGTTGACAGGAGGGCTTGCCGCTCCACTGATTGGAGTTGGTGTGGGTACTGTTCTTGGAGGTGGAGCTGCTGCTGCTCTTGGCTCAACAGCAGGGTAATTTCATTTTGAGGATCATTTCGATGTAGTTTTTTTTAAAGTAGTAATTTAATAAATAAGACAATTAGTACGTAGACAAACAACAATACGTCATGATTTTTTAATCTTAATGTGTAAATTCTGTAGGGCTGCTGTAATAGGCTCATTGTTCGGAGTTGCTGGAGCTGGATTAAGTGGTTTCAAAATGCAAAAGCGGGTGGGCGACGTAGAAGAGTTTGCATTTAAACCCTTACGAAAATGTCGAAACAAGAACTTACATTTAGCGATTGCCGTCAGTGGTTGGTTAAGTGAGGAGTCTGGGGAATCGGGATTTTGGGCGCCGTGGAAGAATTTAAAGATTTCTCAAGAACAATATTGTTTAATGTACGAATCGAATTATTTGCTCGAGTTGGGTCGAGCGATGGATTACTTATTAAGTTTTGCTGTATCAATGGCCGCTCAAGAAGCGCTTAAACTTACAATATTATCAGGTACTTTTTGGAAATATTGATAGACTAAAATCCACAATCATAATACTATAGAATATAGATGACAAAAAATTCAATGACAAAATAATCTGATTACGTCCATGTCAATTCTTTTTCTTGTCCTTAGGGTTAATCACAGCAGTTGCGTGGCCGGCTTCCTTACTAACACTCGCGTCTGTTCTTGATAATCCTTGGGGTGTCTGCTGTCGACGCAGTGCACAAATTGGAAGAACTCTTGCAGAGGTTTTGCTTTCAAGAAGACATGGAAATCGACCTGTCACACTCATTGGTGTCTCCCTTGGGGCGCGTGTAGTGTTCTATTGCCTCATGGAGCTTAGTCAAAGGAAAGGCTCCGAAGGCATCGTATTGGATGCTGTAATGCTCGGAGCTCCAGTTTCCGGTCGTGCGAGTAACTGGCAAGCATTATCAAGAGTCGTCGCAGGAAATATTGTTAATGGATATTGTTCTGGGGATTGGCTTCTCAAATTTCTGTACCGAGGAACAACTGGACATTATCGAATTGCTGGACTGGAGAAAGTAACATGGACTCATCCACGAATGAAAAATGTAAGCATGAAATTCATTTCGAAAAACAAATGTATGTACACGAAAGAATTTTTTTTTCTTTTTGTGTGGTAAATGAAAAGAACATTTTGTTCACCATTTTAAATAAGTTTGTGTATTTTTGTACAATTTACAGATTGATTTGAGTTCTATCGTAAGTGGTCATTTGGATTATACGGCCAAGATTGATGAGATCCTAGTTTCACTGGGATATGCTGAAAAAGAAGAAACTTTAAATGCCCTCCGAAAGTCAACCTCAGCAACTAACCTAAGGTGCGACGAAAGCACGGATCCTACTATTGCATCAACTGCAAGTAATCTCGCTCGTCATCATTCAGTGGATTCCTTAGTAGTTGCAAGAAAAGCAGACGCTATGAGAGCGATGAGAATCGTAGGGAAATAATTAAAAAAGCAAGCGTACTATAGAATGGGAGAAAAAAGAAACTTTCGTCCATCCCGTCATAAACATTTTATCCGAAGAAAAGGTAATGATAATTATTATTTAAATAATTCTATAGGATGTGTATATGCGTACAATATCTTGTGTTCTATATTTTGCGTATGCACACAAAGAGTATAAAAAAGTTTAGACTTATTATGTAAAATATAAAGGCAAACGTAGGAATGTCATCCATACTGTATAAAATATAACAATATAAGTATAATTATTCTAATATGTAGAAAAAGAGCTCTTGTTAATATATATAATATTATATATAATGCATATATAATTGTACAATGGTGACGTCTTTGTTACTATTTAATTACTATATCTTCTATAATATGATAACTTGGTAACTTCGAAAGACAAAAGCATACATATCAGTATTCTACGTCGAATGTTTCACGAATCGCTAAAAATCCTGCATTATATTATATTATTATCTAAAGAGAGGATAGCAGAAGAATTTTATTACGAACAAAAAACGTAATTTATATGATACTTCGATAATCGTACCTTAAATATGTGTAAAATTATATTGCAAGAATTTACACATATAGTAAGTATGTACTATTAGGAGACTATGTAAGTAAATACACATATTAGTTTCAACCAAGAAGGAGAGTATAAAAACCAATTTAATATGTGTATTACATGCATTAGCTAGATGCTAGATCATTTATAGGACTGAATAAATCATTAATTACATATACATACTACTAGATTTCTATAGTAGATACTATAAATTAGACAGTTGTCGTGTTGAATAAAACAAACAATATTCTATATCAACGAACGCTTTCCATTTGTATCCATCTTTCAAGATAATATTAGTATAATACAAATTTTAAAAAAACTATTATAATATAGAAGAGATGCCAAAAAGGGTAGACTTTTAGTACCGGAAAAGAATAATGGTCGTTTTTTATAAAATCTAAAAAAAATACTTTAGTAATCAGTCATACACAATAAATATAGCGCATTAGATCAACAGTTACACTCATACATATCGTCATAGTGTATTATTGTAGCTCATTAAAAAGAATTTATAAATATATATAAGGCAGAAGACTACCATTATTAGCTTTATATGGACACGATGCAGAAAGTTCTAAAGAAAATGCAATACTAAATGATATATTTCAGTATGAAAATCACAGAAAAAACGTTGAGCGAGAAAAAGACCAGGTATCTGAGCGTTTCTTGAAATACAAAAATCATATGCATTTTAGAGTGTAATAACAAATATTTCAAAACACAATATTTTAAAATATAATAATAATAGTTCTTAAAATCTAAAAGAAATGCTTCCAACTTCCATAATAAACATACTACAATAAAAAATTTAAAATAAATTGATACAAATTTTGGAAATATTCGTAATCAAGATATCCTAATCCAGAGTAACTAACTATATTCAGACTACAGACATCATGTAGATATTTGCTACAAAACTAGAATGAAAAACATCCTTTATATTATACATAAACAAAGTTCTGGTGCTATTACCATTTAAAATAAGCGACAGATGAATTGTAGTAACACAACGTATTTTAACCTTCATCTTCTTAACTAACCTCTTTTTAACGAACTACAAACTACATAATGACAACAAACTAATATAAATCTAACTAATCAAGGGACATTCGGTAGATGATATTATTGTTTATTCTAATATGCTAACGTAAATAGTCACTGAAAAATTTAGTATTTCCCCTTCGTAAAAGTCCTAAAATTGGGGAAGACATAAAAGTAGAGATACATCATGTAAATAAATATAAACAAAAAAAACATATTTTTTTAGTCAATGAATAAATTATAAGATACACAAAACAAACAAATACACAAACACACACATGAGAATGAATCATAAATAAATTATACAGGCAACTCGTACAGGTAAAAAAAGTCATTTTTTGAAGAAGAAAAATGTTTATGAAAACGGTGTGTTGACTTAAAAGTCAAAGAGTGCTTCCCTCTTCCAAAAATTGAAAATCGAAGGTATGATGAACAATTATACATACATATTTAGTACAGTTGCTGCTATTTTAAAGAAAGAGGAAACGAATACAAGATAAACGTATTTATTGTATAATATTATGTAATAGAAATAATACTGGCATATATTTATAAAAAAATACTACCAAATTCGATAGATTTTTAACCTCAAATCGTTCGTACGTAATTCGTAAGTACGTACACACACCACATACATTTAGTATTTTAGTATGTATAAAAACGAGAACCCTTGCCAGTTACTCAACTACTAGTGATACTAGATATAGAAAATATATACAGTAGCCTCGCGCATAAACGAAGTATATATATATTTATTAGACATAGACATACGAACGAAAAGTAGAGTTAAAAAATAAAGTTCGTACTTTGTTTACGTCATGTACCTAATTTTATAGAGTAGACGAGGAAATTTTACGCTTTATCTTATTTTTGAATAAAATGTCGTATTCTCCTTCATCATAACTATTTACCGTTGAAAATATTGAAGCCCGGCACTTATTAGTGACTCGTATATTTATGGTCATGGCTAGTGCTTTTTTATGGGACAGCTCATTCATTCTTCTTCTTAAATGACAGCGTGGTGTGATGTACCATGTAATATTATAAAACAAAAAAAAACCTGATTGACTTGAGTATTATTATTCCAAGAGTCTATTTAATATAGATTGAATGAGTTACTACAGCTCATTTGATTCACTCACTGCTTATACATACATATCATGTATAATATGTACTATTATAAAAAAACTATAAATACTTATTGTATATAATATTATTATTATTAAGGACAGTAAGTGTTGCTCCGAAATATTTATCGTTCGCTCATTTGACTATCTACATATATATACAATCTACATACATTAATTATTGTTTAAGGGATGCCTATATAAAAGCAATTAATTGTTAAATGCAAAAAACGGTGGATGTAAAATGAAAACTTTCGGCGTTATATAATAATATGTGTAATTTATGTATACATGCATATGTAAGACAAAATAACTGCTTTCGTATACGTTATATTATAAAATATATTGTTCTGTAATTTCAGGAGGTATTGATTATATTATTATTGCATATATTGAGTGAGATAAATGGATACAAATTTACTTGAAATATAATAGTACACAATTTATGGGCACATTTGAGGAAAACAATAGTAGACGAGTATGAAAAAAATTATACTTATTACATAATATACACTGACATTGTACAATTTACAATTGTGAAAAGTCGCTTGCGTTGAAACTTGGTCTGTCAAAAGAATTTCTTCTGTCCGTCAAAAAATCTTCATTAAATACTATATAAATAAAAGTGAGTCATATTATAATGTTCGTACCGCAAACTGATAGTCACAATACATGTGTAGCATGTGGCTCAGAAGTCATAACATAATTCTAATCATTAATTTTTTTAAACGGTATACAATATAATATACATAATATACACATTCACAAACAAATATGAATGATATTGCTGTTACTGTTAGGGTTATACTTATCATTAGATTGTCGATTGTCCTTAGTTTAATGTACCAACAGTCATTGCAGAACTTTCCGAATTTATTTAAGCTTTTAAAAAGAAAGTCAAGTGAAAGAAAGTCTACGTTTTCGTTGCATGTGTTTACAAGAAGTTTTGTACACACGCATATTTATATTATCTCAGCATATGTATCTCGGTATATTATTGTGTAACATGTACTTGATAAAATTAAAATGTAATGCTTATATTATTATAATGTGTGTATTTTCGTATTAAAAATTTCGAAAATACCTTATTGGGAATCTGTGTTATTACTTGTAACTGTATATTAGGTTGTTACTTGTTAGCCGTTAGCTTTAAATATGTGTAACGATTAACGATGTATGTTTTAAGTACGTACGTAGGTGCGTTGTATTTAACATTGATGCATAAATAGAGCGTCTTTAGTCCAAAATTGTACTATGGGATAATTGATACGGCCAGAAATTGATCTATGTTACAAATTATAAATTACAAAGAATTACAAAAAACAAATCAAATCTCAGTAACAAATACTTATACTTGAATCCACACAAACATACACACTAATGTGTGTCTGTAGTTGGTACATGTATTTGTGCTTGTGCACTGCAGTGACTATTCGTTGAGTACTATATCTATGCATATCAAAAAATGCCTTTAAAGGACATTGGTTATACATTATAAAAAAATAAATGTTAAATTAATTCTAAATTAATTGTATTACGTATTACGTAGATATACTATTCTATGAAATTGAGACTACACATACCAGTATATTATATATGTACATGCATAAATGAGCAAGTCAAAAATTGTATATGTGACAGTGCATATTATGATCTATTATCGAATGAAATAAAATATGTTGGCTTCAAAAAAATGCTTAGCTATTTACGATATTGATAAGATGTTTTCATTTACTGTCATACATTATAGGTGCATGTATTAAATACAGCGCATAAAATACATATCTAAATAGGTAGATATTAGTGTTCCTATGCAGCTGATGAGAATTTTCCAGTCAGTCGAATTCCCATTTAAACCTCCCTTATTTAGCATACAAAGTTTGCACTCTGAAGCATCTCCTTGCTCCTGTTTTTTATGTCGGAAGAGTGGAAAAATACATTTTGTGATCATAATCTTCATGTCCTGTCTTGGTACACAAAATTGTCTGAATGATTGTAGCATTGGCCTAGTTATATTAATGTTTACAGTTTACAGTGTGATGTGATGATGTCCGTGTGTATTTATATGCAAGGGAAGCTTTTTTATTCGTTCATTTCCCAAAGAAACTGCACATAGAATGTCCTACACAAATTTAGTACATGCAGCACATCATACTGAGAATAACACATAGGACATTCAATAGCCTTAGATTCCCTTTTTAGATTCACTTTACCCTGTATATCTACGTTTAAGGACATCGGATAACGTTATCCGTTTTAATTATCAAAAATAGTCCAACTGGGATAAGCATTTTATTTCCCATTTTATATTAATATGCATACAATTTTCACTTATGTTTAGATTTTGGGTTTTGGGGAATAAACCATAAGATAGCGTATGATTTTTGGCTTTGGTAATACTGGATTATGCCTAGTTTAGTGTTTCACTTTTTTTTGCTTTTACGCCTGATTTCACGTACTTTTCATTTCATTTTAATTTAGAGTTTACCTTTTCTCTATGATTTCCTCAAAATTTTACGCGCGCTTCAGTTTGCTTTGCTTTTCATTTCACTTTAGTTTACAGTTTTCCGAAAAAGCAAAATTTTGCTTTCATTTTGCTTTTCTGCGAAAGTTAAACTCAGTTTAACTTTTGAGCGAAGGAAACTGACAGCAAAACATCATCTCTTCGACAAAAATATATATTTTGAAAATAATTTGATACAAAATCGTTTTAATAGGGCTTGGGACGTAACTTAAATATAAACCTATGTACATCATAGGCCATTTTGTGAACAGTGAACAATAATAATAATAATTTCATTTTCGTAGTACTTTTTATTATTGTTTCATTTGGAATTTGGAGATTGATTTTGATAATGTTGACTTGTTTCTTTTTAAGCAATACAGTAAATGTTTTGTTGCAATGATTGGTAGTTGGTAGTTAATAGTTAATAATAATAACTGATATGGAATACGTACTTGGGTATTGAATAATATTAACATATCCATTTATAATATATCCACCACATCTAAGTAATCAATGCAGTTTATTATGTGAAATTTTTTTCAATAATTCCAGTTCTGCTTCGGCATTATTATTTGTTATCATTTGAATCTAAATATGTGCTGCATATCAAGTGCATATTTGTTAGTAAGAATAATAATATGCATAAATTGACATTTAACTTATGCTGTCGGATGCGCATATTTTATATTGTTTTATAAATGAGTAAATTTTGAATTATATTAAGTTTGGCATATCTTATTATTATTCAACTTCATCTCTCCTACTTGGCCAATGCAATCATATGTGTGAAAAGGAACTTCATTTCACTTTGCTGTCCTTTTGCTTTAAAGTTTCCTCTTGGTTTGTAAAGTGAAAAAGAAAGCAAAATGAAATGAAAACGTAGCCGGTAAACTCTAAATTTGTGGAAGTATTGATGAAGTAAAGTTAAAAGATAAGCAAAGCAAAATAAAAAAATAGTGAAACACTAAACACAGCATTAAAGTCAAAACAGACTAATACCTTAAAAACGTATTCAAAGTACAATGCTGTTATTGGTGTACTGCAAAGTCTCGATCGGGCTGCATGATTCTCATCTTCAAATGAGTTCCTCATAAGACTCTTGAGGATTTTAACTCGATTCGTCATGATTCCAATTTGCTTTTGTAGATGGTTAGTCTTGTCCAGTCTATTATGATCCACGATTTTTGACGCTCTCTCTCTCTCTTGATGTGGCTCATATTGCTGTTTCAAATACTCAGAAATTCGATGGAACGACCGTGTTTGACAAAATATCCTATCATACATGCGTATGTACATAGTTAAAACAACGTTACTTGAATGAGTTTTGTAATCCCATCTGTTTTCCAGACTATGTGTATGAATGATGGCTATACTCTTTGTATTATGCAAAACGCAGTCTTAGTTGTATTTATCTATGCGTTCAAAAAGTTCGTTCGTCTAATTTTTTTCCCGAACAGCGGAATATTTTAAGGAAATTAACTTTATTAATCTGGAGTGTAGTGGCCACTACGTCTATCGTGCCTCTTACATCCAGCCTTTTACAACTAAAATCTTTCAAATTAAATGTTAAAATTTTGTAAAGTACAACTTTTCCAAATCCCGATTTTTCGCAAGTTGACTCCTCCTGTCCCTAAGCTTTTTAGAAATTGGCAATTTTGTGGCTATACCCATAAACTCTGGATTATGATCTCTTAGTGCTACAAGACTTAAAGGAGTCGATCATAGTTAAGTCTATTTAAATTACGATGACAAAGTTTAATTCCGACTCAAGAGACTGATGTCACTGACTTTTTGCATAACCAATCAATTAGGATTTTTTTTCTGTTAATCTTTGCAAATACACATGAGATTGGTGGCATTCACTAACTAGGTTGACTAATGACCTCTTAGAACATTATGAAAGTTTTGGCCCAAAACCCGAGGCTTCCTGAATTTTTCTACCTAGCTTCCCACTATGTACGATTTTCATGAAATGTATTTTTCAAAGTCCTGCATAATAAAATCCAATTAATTTGATGAACTACTGACCTACGGAGAACACGTGGTAGGATCACCACATCTCCTCACTGGACCGTCGTGATTCATAGTTTAGCAGTTTCTGAGTACGGTTAAAAAAACTTGGACAAAATTTTTTTCTCTGACTTGATTTTTCGGAGTTTCAAAATTTAAGGTTTGCCTCTCTCCTAAACTAAATAAGTGAGGTAAGGTAACATCACGCAGTTGACCTCATATGCTCAAGATCTATCACGCATTAGGATATTTTCGTCCTAGCTTGCGTAGTCGCGAAATGCAAAGGCACGCACGAACTTTTTGAACGCATAGATAACAATGTAAAGTAAGTATCTAAATCTAAAAGTAGATGCTCACTGGCAATTGTCAAAATGTATTGTTTCAATTCTTTTTCAGCGCAGATTTGTATATATACAAAAAACTAGCGAATTACGGATACCAATGTTAAATATACCTTTAGACTTTATAGATGCATGATCGAACATAACGATCGTTATGAACATGAGCATGTATAAGACGTGAGACGAGTGTTACAATTTATTCTTTAGTTTATACCTATATGTATCATATTTGTACGTATGTATGTTCAGTGTATAAGAGCACTACCATATCGTTGTCATTACAGTTATGAATTATAAATTATGGGACAGGAGACGAATCACGTTACATGTTATAGCATAGCACATTACGTTACACACACACACACATACATACATACATCTTGCACTTTCACTTCACGCATTGTTCATTTTTTGAGTTTGATTGGAGTTGGACGCGGAACTATACTTGCTTGTTGTTCTGATATTTGGAATGGAATCATCTTATCATATCGAGCTGCGAATACGAATTGCATTCAACAACAATACAATTATGTATATACATATCTTTACAATGAGAATAACTGATACACATTTATATTTTACATTAAAATTCGTCCAATCTATGTATAATGGAGTGTATCTTACATGTTTTATGTACATAATTTTCGTTATTCGTTTTCGTGCAGTGTATGTATATGATCGCACGGCGAGATAAAGATACCTAATAAGTAATACAAATACACACAGATCCTACAACAAATAATAATACATAATATAATAATGCTAATGTACGAATTACGAATAAACTATCTATACACAATGCACCAGACATTTATGTATGCTATGCTATAAAATAATAGCATATTGACAAGATAACCGGTACAAAAATTGTCAATTATGTCAATACACTGCGTGATTTTCAGTTGCACATTATGAACATAAAAGCTCCAAAATTTTGCAAGGGGTTCCTTTCATTCTACTCAAATCAAAGTATTTTCAGTGCGTACATATGTAAATATGGATATTTTTTACAGTTTACAATCTGTTGTGTCTTTCTTTGTGTTTCAGAAAGTTGTCAGCAAACTTTTTATACTCATACTATTATGGATAAAATCTGAAACAGTAAATTAAAAACAGTATTTTAAAAAGTTGGTAACTGATAGCTGATAAGTACGAGCAATAATTATTATGGTGATTTTCCTCCCTTTTTATCATATCCCAGTTTTATGAATTTATTGTATTATTAATTCTTGTACTGACAAATGATAATGTTAATAGTCTTTGTTCTTGTCTATCCATCTGTCTATGTATATGTACGCATTATTGCATTTGAAGAATCATCATTTTCATTACTATGATTAATATATTGTGATATTTGACATGAACATGACTGATGTGTGTGTGTGTGATAGATATTCTGTTTTTGATTGTAATTGTGTATGTATATATGTATGTATTGCGTACACACATACATACATATAAAAATAGGTATGAGTATACAATATGTGCCATGTACATTGTACATACTGCACTGTGCAGTCTATCTATCTACTATCTACCATCTACATTTGTTGTAAGCCAACTATTAAATAACAAGGAATAAGCCCGATCCTATAGGATCGGGAGCTAGAGTTATTGTAACTTTTCCAAACAAAAAATTAATAAGGATTTTCTGCTAATATATTACGATAGCTGTAAAAGAGCCCTATGGGATTTCAACAATTGCATTTTTGAGCCCGAGGAAATTTTTTTTCGGCTATAGACTGAAAAGAAATATCATAGCCCATATCTTTTTACGCAACTTTTCTATTTTGACCAAAGACCGTACATGATTAGTAGAGGAGTTACGAATTTTTGAATAATTATCACGGGAATAGTGCCAATCGATGCAGCGGTTGAACGCATAGGGGCAAGTACTTGAAGACATTTTATTTTAAGAAATCGGTTTGGCGCATTCGACCACAAAACCGACGAAGTAATTTTCAGAATTTTTTCAGCGACCGTACATGAATTTAACCCGGCCCAGATGTAATAGTAAATCCTATAAGCCTCTTTCGTGCAAATTTTTTAAGGGCTGCAAAACTTATCGTTCTTAACATATTTTTGAAATATCTCAAAGTACAGTATACGTTTTCTATTGGAGAGTGGGTCCAAATCGCAAGTGAGGTGACGTTTCAATGCTGCTTTTGCAACTCTCGGACGTTCTTATAGTGATAATGATAAACAGTTAGTCAATTAGCCATTTTACATGTAAAATTAAAATGTAATTTAGACCGATTTCCCTTTAACATACTTTGTGGTATCCAGCTTTAAGCAAGGATTTCTGTTACACTGCTAGTTTTCCCAGTAATAATTAATTATCACCGAGATGATTTTTCTTGCACAAAAACAACAATCACTCAAAAACAAAAAAAAGTCCCCCGTTCAAGACCTTGTCTAAAACATTTAAAATGTGGTAAACTAGGAGTAAGTTTTGTTTTCACAGTTTTCAAAAGTTACTCTAAATTTTATTCTGAAAAAGATGGTGTAGTTTGATTTTCGCTATCAAGTATAGGTACCGTGTAATTTAATCCTAAAGTTACCGTTTTAATGGACGTAAGACCTATATAATAGCTATTAGGGCCCATTCTGGAAAATGCCTTGCATATTCGTAATCTACATAAAAAACTGCTTCGGGTATGAGATGAGATCTCTCAACTCGACGGGCACCCCGCGTCCCTCCATTGTTAGCCCATTGCACTCTCGCAAGGCAAGTTTTAAAGACCTTGACGCCTTTCATGACATTATTTTTTTGGGTTTCTAAGATTATTCAATTTCTAAATTCCAGTAAACATGGCAGCATCACAGAAAATGTCATGAGCGGCGTCAAGATACCTCACAAACTATGGTGCGAAAATGAGATGGGTTGTATGGCCAATTAATGGCGATACTTTGTTTTCTCTTTTCAGTTTCTCAGTATATTATTTCTATTCTGAAATAAATGGTGGCTCCAATTTCATATTCGCCATTTATTAGTATGGAAAATAATTCGCGCTGTTTCGAGATGCAAGAGATAAATGACAAAACGTGCAATTTCTGAACGTAACAACTTAACTTTACTTTCAAACATCACACTAAACTGACACAAAAAACCAAAATGAGTATTTATTAGCAGATTAAACTCGCTCAGTTAAACATGGCAACAAATTTCATACGCGCCGTCAAAGTACCATTGAAGTACTTGATGATTCCGGTCGGGAATGAACCGGGTTAAGTGAAGAGTGGGGAGGTAGCTGATAAAATGTGCGAATTCTTTCGCGTTCTACGGAAAGAATACTTGAACCTCTCTGTTGCCATGATTTACTGCTAGAAAGCTGCATTTTGTCTTTCGTTTTTTGAAAAATTTTACATAGATACACAATACCTTTTCCCTTACACATTCAACCCAATCCATTTTTAATTTCACAAAGTAATTATTAAAGCATTTCGACGCCGTTTATGGCTTTTGCTACGGTGGTCAGATATCAAGTGACCCAGAAATTCTATCAAATCGTGACAACGCAATATTAAACCGAATCCCACGAGTGGCGTTGAATTGTTTCATAAATCGACGACCGACATTAATATTATTTATGTGACCAGCTACGTGAGACAAGGTGAAAATACTTTTTTCTAGCTTATCAGTATGCCTTAAGTATTCTCTCTTTTCCGAAATAAACGGTGGCTCCAATTTTTGTATATGCCCCATGTATTAGTACATGGATATTAAAATTTGAGCGACAATGTTGATTAAAAAGCGAGTGTATGATCGGCCCACTCTTGAAATTTGCTGGTACAATACTTGCAACGGTATGAGCTTTTGACCAGTCACAGGCATTGCTGTTGGCTGCATTTGCACCAGCTATTATTGTAGGTCTGGGTGGCGACCATCCATAAGACAGCTGCTGTATTATTGTTGGTGGTATGTATTACATCCGTCGTATTCGATACGGATGGCACTGACATCTGGATTTCAAGGTGAAAATTGTATAGGTATGATTGCTTTTAGTAACTCTAACCTTGCTTCCATATTTTTTCCACTCAAATCAATGGGACAAAAATTACAAATTTAAATAAAAATTCTCACCACACTGTAGCTAAAAAATTCAACTATGTGTCATTAAGCAATGCATTCCAAAAAATCTTGTCGTAATAAGTCCTGAAATTAAAGCGTATTTTTTGAGAAAAATCTAATCTACCAAGCTGAAGTGGAATTTTATCAATTCGTCGCTTTCAATCAATATTCTTATTATTATTTTAAAATTTCTCAAATTTTTGGACTGCAATTTATGTGATTCTATGGAAAACCGCAAGATTAAAATTCTTGATTATAATATATGCATGTATGTATTTACATATCGGTACTGTGGAACCTGAAATGAATTGAGCTTTTCCCTCCCTTCCTTTGCCACACAACCCAACTCATTCTCGCACTGTAATTTTAGAAGCATTTCGACGCCACGCGTAGAATTTGCTGTGATGTAGCGATCTCACAACACTTCAGAATTCTCAATGTGGAGAGTGAAACTCAACATACGCACAACAAATGCTATGGCTGGCGTCAAATTACGTATCAAAAATGATAAGGATTGTGTGGCCAAGTACGGAAGAAAGCGTTCCATTATTTCAGGTCTCGCAGTATGAATGTTTTTCTGTTCTGAAATAAATTGGGGCTCTAATTTTACATTCACTATTTATTAACAAAGAGAACGTAAAATTTCAGCCACTATTCAAGCAGAGAATATGTTGACTGCATACCTGATATATAAACCTCCAACCTTCTTGTAAAATTTTGAAAACAAACTCAAGAGGAGTGGAAATTGGTGACTGCTGGAAATTTCTTGAAGTGACTTGGTGTTTTTTCGGACATGATTTGGCTCATTTCTCTTACAGGGCCTATGTATTTTTGGACAGGATGGAACCAAGGAATTCAAAAGTACGAAGAGTGTGATTTACAATTTACTTTATACATATTATGCACAAATTTGGACCATTTCAGAAAAGTTTTCGCGGTTCAAACGACCCACTTTAAAACATTGTACTAAATAGGGTTTTTACAATTTACAAATTTTTACTTTTATTTAAGTATTGGTTGCTATTTCCGTACAAAAACGTCCTTACGTTATGGGAACATTTTTAATTCCGTTGCGAATGGGTTACAGTGGCTCCTTTGGTTTGTCGGTTTGTTGTTTCTTTACGCCACTTGTTGTAGGTATTCAACGCCGTTCACGAAATTTGCTGATGCGTTTGGAGATCGGAAGAGCGT
>JAQIVE010002066.1:0-21475 GCA_034698285.1 Sminthurinus bimaculatus | reverse complement strand
TAATAATAATATAATAACAATAATATCCGCTATCCTTAAATGTTTGCTATATTATATAGTTTTTTAAATGAAAGATATTGGAAAGATATAGAAAAAAGAAAGAAATATATTTTTGTTGGAAATATATTGTTACCTTAACCAAAACATTTAGTATGTATGAAATTGTAGAATAACAAGAATAAAATGTTATTCTTATTATTGTTTACCTAATTTTATTATTATATATAAAGTTATAACCGATCGAAGATCAAATAATTTGATGATAATAATCTGCGAAACACTCACACATTTACACACTTTTACACTCATCAACGTGTACCGTACTTATATCTATTTTATGGGCATCTATTCATAACAAACACCATACTTAAATGTTGAAAAAATGACTGAGTATTTAATTAAAAACAAAACTAATTTGATCTAAAATACTTTTGTAATCTATTTAAATGGCTAAAATAAGTAATAATTAATTGCAAAATAAAAAGAAAACAGGTGAAAACGTTCCTTTTTGCGAGTGAATAATCGGTCGAATTTTCAAGTCAGTCACAGTGGGGCTCACTAATATTATCTTAAACTGAAGAACATACCTTTTAATTGACTAGTAAATACATTTTTTAATGTAATAATAAAAAACCGATAATTAGTTAGTTTTCACTGTGAAATAATTTAATTATTAATTAAACATTTCACAATTTTTTTTTGTCAAATCCCCCTGTATTTCACTTTTGTAAGTCCGATGAATTTTTTTCAATTCAAATTTTAAGCGCGTAAATTTGTTGTGATTTGTCAATGTCCATCCATTAGAGAGCAGATGCATGTATTAACGAAATGATGCAACTAAATTATAGACATTTTAATGTTGTTATACTCATTATAAAAACTTTTAACTATATAGGCTTATTGTTAAACTATAGAACTACACAGTTAAATTCATAAAAATGTTTTGGCCTGAATTTGGAACAAGCTTACAGAAAAATATCTCTTCTACAACAGCGTAAGCCCCCAGGAAACATTATAGCAAAAGTCCAGTATAAAATACATTCAAAAAACCGTTGTCACTAGAGAATTTTGAGAAACAAAGTTAAGTATACACTGCTAAAATGACTTTTAAGTCTCAAGTACTAAAATGCTGGTTTTTGCCATTGGTCAAATGAGCTTTTTTTCGTTCACAGCTAAGGGGATTTTTTAATTTCCTTCTTTCATAGCATATAATTTAGAGTTATTTTGTACTTACTACTTACATACTGTCAGGCTCCACAATATATGAAGGCGAGAAAAATCCGAAAAGGGCCAGAAGCGAGGGAGCCGACCGTTTTACCATAGCAATACTATGGCATAGCATAGCCCAACACCAGGGTTACCAGGGCCTCAATATGCTAGCATATTATGCTAGAGTTTGCCCCTTACAATAAGTTTAACTGGTGTAAAGTAAATGCGAAGACCATGATTAATGGAAATCTTTCAACCTTTCCCTTTTTTTACTCTCTCTCTTTCTCTCTCTCAACCCTCAACTTAATACTTCAGAGACTGTAAACTGTGCCTTCTTACTTATATTTTACAAACTTGATTTTATATGGATTATGGATGATCAAATAAAAACAAACTTGTCACCAAAAGCCCGATTGACTAATTTTAAATCATGCAAACGAAATAGGAAATATGAGATAATCCTTCCTTCTTAAGCTTTTACCTTACATGAACAATTATAATAATTAATGCTATTTAACACTAGGTGCTAGAATCAAAAGTCAAAGAAAGCTTATAATATCAAAGTATGCAATAAAATTATTGGAATATTTAGTACGAATGTTGAATATTTTTCACATACGGACAAACTACATATATGAAATAATTGCAATTATAATATTTAAGTTTAAGCACAAGCTTATCTCCTTATACTTTTTTATTTATTTATCTTTTTTTAACTACAGTTATATTTTAATGAGTTCAAATTTTAAAAAATATCCTTTAGGGTTTTGTTTTTGTTTCAGTACTATACTGAAAAAAAGACGAAATCCTAAAGAATGTTTATTGTTACTACCTAAAGTATGTAGAAAGGATGAAAACGCTTATAAAATTTTATAAATAGTAACGTAAACATATTAAGTATGTGTTGTTCTGTATAATAAAAGTCCAACTTACTCTTCTGTAAATATGATAAATCTCTACGCAGTGATACAAATAAATATTACAATAATATGTGTATTTATACTAAATGTACATTTTTTTATTAAATTCTTCATAAATCAGAAATATTAAAATTATTAAATTATTATTCGTCTTATACCTATTTTTAGTATTCTATACTTATAGACGTTTAAAACTTGGCCTGTGTGTGTTCGACGAGTTCATCCCAGTCGAGGAATTCTCTTAATGCGCTTATTAAGGAGTGAATGCTATGCACTCTGCATATAGCATAGTATATAATAATAATATGTACAAAATATCCATAGAGGCACATTCCATATCTATACTTAAATATATTATTACATTCACACTTTTATCTACTTACTTTAAAAAGAGTAAAAATATATCGTAACTATAATAATATATATTAAACTGAAATATTTTCATTACTTGTTTTTTGTTATAACTGTATAATGTTAAAAAATGTACATATTTCATGAAGCAACATAAGAACAACAATAAAGAAGAGGACTAACAAGTCTCTGGGAAAGCATATTGAAATACTGTTACTATTTAACATGATCTAAAAGGTAAAACAAAATACAAAAAGGAACTTGTGACGGCAGCACAGTATAGGAAAATATACACGTAGTAAAGGTAAAATAGTAATAAAATGTTCTTTTTTAATAAGGATATTGTGTAGTACATTACTTATAAGTATGTTATTACTATTGCTACAATAATTGATAATCAATATGGTTAAAATAGTTAAAAGCTTCAAAGGAAACGAGAGTATATTAAAGAACAAGAAACGGTACATCCCTTAAACTTTTGTCTTTTTCATCGGTTCAGTGGATTTAAGCTAATCATATTATAATTATTACGCTTTATAAAAAGCAAAAGGTATGTATAATCGTAGGTTAGTAGTACTAATTTACACCTACAACAGATGAGAATATTTTTACATCAATGAACCGAATGTGTATACATATAATGTTATTATAATATAATATTATAATCTGCTTTTAGGAGCATTATTATCACCACTTTCTTCCCGTTTCTTCTTCCACATAATAATATAGTAATATTGTATAGGTATAAATATTATCAAGAGATATAAATACAACTTTTTAAAAGTTTCACGTTGCGTCCAGCAAAACAAATGCTGAGGGAAATGGGAGCGAGAAGGGAAATGGATATTTAGTATATGGGATTTTACAATAAGTTATATTAAGGAATGGAACGTAGCACATAAGTATTCTAATAAATAATAACATTTAAATTTTTTTTAGAGAAGGTTTCAGTCTCAAGTGATGAAAAACATTATTGATATGTATCATAGTTTCATATTTATATTACTTGGACGGTGCTGGTTTTACTCCTTCCTTTTCAGAACACTTTGTACCGATGACGACTTCCAACTAAACAAAAAACAAAGAGGAAAAAAACACAAAAAAAGACGTTAACAATAATAGCTTTACCAATTATCATAAAATGAAAGTACTTTGACGAAAAAGTAGAAATATAAAAAGTACTGTTGCTACACTAACGTTACGTGCTTTATTTTAACAATGTAATTTTATTTCTTGTTCCTTAAACTGATAAAAGTTTACCTTGTCAAAAGCATATTTCAATTTATTGAGTAAGTCAGGAGTACAGCCAGACTTTTCAATTGAGCTAAATTTAAATGTCCTCATAGATTTTCCATGTTCAAGGGTTGTAACAGCTCCCATCAATGGACAAAGGATCATTTTGGTATGGTCCCGAAAATTATTTATCTGTAAAGTTCCGTTAGTAAGTACCATCACGACTGCCCTGGATGTTCGGAACCATGTCCACATACTAGGTAATCGCGTCATACAGGCAGTTTCTGGAATTTGAACATGACCTCCAGCCTAAGCAACAAAAAAAAACGAAATAAACAAAATGATATTAAATTTCCATCCATATTATTAATACTAATACTTTGTGATAATAATAATATGTACACACAACAATTCATTTTTCTACAATTTTGATTGAAAGGCAATCATTGCCATTTTTTTCAACCTTGTAAACGGAAAGGAAACTCTGATTATTATATAATACATACTTACCTTCAAAAGATTTTCAGTCATATATTGTTGAAAATAGTTAAGTAATTTAACTTTCTTCTGTAACTCCGCTGGATACTTCTCTTTTGTATGGTAATGTTCCAGCCCATTTTTGTCAATATAATGCATATTGACGCCATCAGGAAGGAGAACCATTCTGGTGAGGTCGTTGAAGCTTACACCAATAGAATCGTCGGACAATTGATATCCAAAACCATACTTATCGGAGTAGTCAACCCATTTGGCAATCCATAAAAGTGGAGCGGAATTGGGATCTTCACTTTCATCATCATTAATCAACTTCTTTTCTATTAGATTCAGGTCCAATAAGCTCTTCATTTGGCGCTTTAGAGACCGCATATGGGCAGCCGATGGATCTTTAATAGCGACTTCAGTCGTTGGCTTTCCTGGTCCAGTACCAACGGCTACTGGGCCAGGTGATCTTGGATTATGCTCTAATAATGGTCGTTTGGATGATGAGGTCGCCACAGATGCGGGCCCTGTTTGTATGGCGTGTGGGACAAAACTTGCACGATTATCAAACCTGGGTTGCATTGTTAAGCAGGTTTGTGGAAGATTTGCTGGGATATAACCTTTAGTGAGAAATTCTGAATTTAAAATATCTTTAGCTTTAGGTCTAAGATTTGGATCCACTTGAAGCATCTTTTGAATTAGGATTTTGGCTGGAGCAGAAATTCTGTTTGGTGGTATGATATAATCTCCTCTCTTGATCTTGGTATAGGTGTCTTTTAGAGTTGTAGTTTCAAACGGCGGCTTTCCAATCAATAATGTATACAGAATACAACCGATTGACCACACATCAACCTAATGAACACAGACAAATAGAACAAATAGGAATACATTAATGACATTATGACCTATATTATATTATAGTAAATAATGTTGCATATAATATTGTCATGTATTACTCATCATCTCTTCCATGCTACAATTAATAGTCAAGAACAAGCAGTCAGAGCCGAAGGTTTAATTTTAAAATGGACTTGGAATTACTCCCTTTCTTAATTATTGATTGTCCGAACGTACAAAGTACGTTTGATTTATTCAAGTGACGAAGGTTTGATAAGCTACAGAATTGAAAGTACTTTGATATTCAGCGATTTTTTTCAAAAAAGAAAGATTTCAACTTAACAGCTATTGAAATATTACTATTTCAAAGTACAAAGTATGGCCTATACGCTCTAATCCAAGACAAGGATTAAAAATATTGTCAAAATGATAATTTTTTACTCCGCCAATTTTGTTAAAGACAAAGGCCTTTATTCTTTATTTTTGGTAATGTTTTTACAGGGACCTACTCAAAAACCATAAAGACTTTGTGAAACTTTGACTCCAGTCATATTTTATACAAATTTACATCATAATACGGTTACGAAACCAGCTAAAGTCGTCCGTCTGAATGGCATATTTGTACATACAGACAACTTCCGCTGCGTGTTCTTGACTTTGCATTGCATTTAATTGTAAGCATTATTGTTATGGTGTTAATTAATATCACCCTCATTGAAGAATACATCTCGTTCTTTTTAAATGTCAGTGTGTGACTGTAAGTTAGAATTGTATGGAAAAACTTTCAAGCATTTTCTTTTCTCTTACCTCAAAACTATGGCCCTTCTTTGCAAGAACTTCGGGAGCAATATAATTTGGGGTCCCACAAAGTGTCTTTTTCCTTTCTCCGTTAAACTCGATTGTTGTGGCTAGACCAAAATCTCCCAATTTTAAGTTCATTTGATCATTGACAAAGATATTTCCTAATTTCAAGTCTCTGTGAATGATCATTTTCTCATGTAAATAATTGACTCCCATCATAATTTGGCGGAGGAAATAACGAGCTTCTATTTCAGTCACATATTTGCGCCGTTTCTGCAACTCCATCAGACTCTGTGAATATAGAAAAATAAAATTCAAAAGGTTAATGACCATGTTATATTTAAGTTTGCTATGATACTTTACTTGAATAATGCATAAAAACATCATTCATCTTCATCATTTTCAATTGAAAAGCTCACAAAAGAAATTTTTTATTTCGATCCTCCGATCGATAATATTATTGCGTATAGCATTGTGATGCATTTTATATCATAATATATTGATCCAGCAATTTTCTTTTGTAATGTATACGAATCTCCAAGTATGAACTTGGACTACTTGGAGACTTGCTGTTTTGGCGGTCGTTAGCCCCCCTCAAAAAAATAACAGCAGCAAAATTGCAATGACGAAGTATGTGTGTATACCAAATGCGCTATACTGTATACTGTACGTAATATCGATCCACAATTTGAAGAAAAATTCCTGGCACATTAAATAGTAAAAATACAAATACTTTAAATAAACAGCTAAGTAAAATGATCAAGTATATTAGTATATGAAATGACAGGAGTCCTGCATACATATTCATTTATACGGAGCTTACTACCACATCAAGTAACAAAACCATTTTTCTAGACATGTCGATAACATGTTTGTTATTATTTAACATTGTTACTGCGTAAAAGTTGTTTTTAACTACAATTAGTAAATACTGCTGAACATAATGACAATAAGTGATCCTTTTTTATGTATATCTACATATTTATCAACTAGAGTAGTATCAAGTATATGGAAATGGCGGGATGTGAGATAGCATTATAATACATAATAACGACGAGTTGTGTCATTCTGTATCGAAAAATAGGAATTGACAAACGAACTATGGAAGAAAAATTGCTGTAAAATTACTTTTCTTCAACAATTCCTTAGTAATAATAGTATTATAACCTACTTGGTAATAGCAATTTGCATCCGGTATCATGCACACATACATATTATCATTATCATGCTTCATACTCCTTTTTCAACCGAAAAAATGACGGGTGTAAATTTTATTTACCTTTTTAGCACAAAGTTCCAGAATAATATAAACATTTAAATCATCCTCAAAGTAAGAATGGAATCCCACTATATATTCATGACTGAGTTCCCGATGTATTGATATTTCCTGAGCCATTTTTTCCCGTTGATGTTGTTTCACCAGCAGGGTTTTATTCACAATTTTTCCGGCATAAATATTTTGAGTCTGGGTTTCCTTCATTTCGTAGCATCTTCCGAATCCTCCCTTTCCTAGAAATTTCCCCCTAATATATGTTTTTCGGTTACTTTTATCAATAATTGTTTCCGGAATGTCCTGGACAATTTTTTCTTCGGCGGCGGCTTTCCCAGCGGCTGCTTGTGCCATGTTGATTGATGATTGATGATGCGGATTTTCAGGGCCAAATAATGAACAGCTAGTTGAACTTAATTACTTAACAACAATGTCGATTATTGATAATGTTCAAGATCACAAAATTAAAATAGTACAATATATTATAAAATAACTTTTATTTTACGATGAGAGAGAGAGAGAGGAATGATAAAATTTCAACATAATATATAAATCAAACGAGTCGTAACAACTTATTTTAGGACAAACTTCAAGTGGCTATACTTTATCAAGACTATCAGAGTTGTTTAAATAGTATATAAACTTAATTGTTATAGTAGTTTTAACAGACTTTAAAAAAGTAAAAAAGGGCAAAAAAGTGTCCGTTATAATCTAATGTATTTATACAAAGCCCTCTCTCTCTCAACCACTATCTATATAACACTCACTACTCTCTTCTCTCTTCTTCTCGTGCCCAAGAGTTTCAATGAACTGTGCATGAATTTTTGTTCGTTGGTTCGTTGCCGTTGTGTGTCTGCTCATTGGCTTGTGCATTGCTTCCAGCTCTCTGACATGGGCCATACATACTTGTCCATATGTACACCCTTGTCTCCTTTTCTCTCTCTCTCTTGCTTCAACGGCTATTACATATTATTATTATTATTATTAAATAATAGTACTTATACTAGTAGTAAATAGTAAATAACAAACATTTAATCAGTAATCAGTACACACAAGTATAGTATACAGTCATACAGTCATATACAGTGCACAAAGAGTTTATTACAAGCAAGTACTCTCTTAAAATCTAGATTATAGTTATACGGGCTTTTTAATCTTCGGTAAAAAATCACGACGGAATTCTACACCCTACTTTTTAATGCGTTTTATTAGTATTTTAGTTTGCAAGTTAAAAAATCTTGATTAAATGTTTCAAGAGTTCAAGAGCGATGCCCACTCTTACACATTACATAGTATGTTTCTAATGGGTTTCTCCTCCTATAATATGTGTTTATTGTTTACTGACCAAACAAACAATCCCATTCTAAATAAAATATAATTAATGCTGCTTAAATATTTTGGGCTTTTTACCTCAATTAAAGGAAATATTTACATATTACATAGCTGTGTGCACAGGGAACAGGGAAGTAAATACATATGCAAAATGCGAATTTCTTTTGTGAAATTGTGACAAGAGACATGATCCATTGAGCCAAACAGATAGTATGCTTAATACTTTTAACTCTATAAGAAATTTTAATTTGGAAAAGGAAACTGGATGCTTCATAAAACTAAACAAATTTGCACAAATACATAATGATACTAGGAAAATCTATATCTGTGAATGTGTCGTGTTCGACGTTTTTCGACACATTGGTTATCATAATGTTTTAGTTTTGTACGTTTCACCCAAATATGTATGTAGTTGTCCAATGTGCATGAAATCGTTTCCACTTTTCTCGATTTTCGGTTCTGTCAACGGATTCTATCGCCTACAAAGGCCATAAATTTTAATGATCTTTATTTAGACGGTTTTTAAATGACAAAAAATACGTTCCAGGTGAAGTGTGCTTTTTGAAAGCGATTATATAACCCGGAGGAATCTTTGGATTTTCATCAGAAAATCATAACTACCGAATACCACAGAGGGCTAATGACACATCATGTGTTGGACATGGGAAAAGGGAAACGATGTTTTTCGAATTTTTTTGTCTTTTCGAAAAAACTGCTTCGTGCATATTTTTATTTTCTGAGTTAGAGCTTATGTGTGTATGTATTTTATGCATTATACTTTATATTCTACAAGCCACAAGCAAAAGAAACAATTTTTTTCTCTAGAATTTTAAACACAGCTTATAAATGTGGTTTTAGTGTGGCTAGTTTCCCTATGTTTCGTTTTCAATAATTCTTTCATTACTGGATATATGTACCTTAGAGAATTATATAAAACGAAATACAGGGAAACTAGACGGAAACGAGTAAATAATATGAACACCATTGCATGTTTTCTTGGATGCTGCATCTATGATTTTGTCCATACATCATGTATTTTGAATAGCTTTGACGTCATGTGATGGAATTGGTGTCCGTGGTGTCGTAGGGATTTGGAACATTTGATTTCACCAAAAATATGATGAAAATAATGACGCACATACCTGAACTTGGTGAAGAGAAAACGTCGCCCAAGAACAAGAAAAATGGGACTTTCACCCGTCAATATCTTCGAGTGCGTGGCCGAAATTGTGAAGGAATGCTTCAAAAAAGGATTCGACTTCTTTTTTGTCATCCACATACAATCGATCGACTCCCGACGAGAAAGTTTTGGTTTCGATGGAAAGACTTACCACCCCCAAGGGGGTCGAAGAGCCGCATGAACTGAAGGGGTGAATTTGGAACTATACCTAACTACTTACAAGTAGTGCAAATTAACTAAAGGGTCAGTTTAATCTGTGACTAAATGACTAAAAAAGATCAAAAGCTTAAAGTTGTTCCCACAAAACGCCGATTTTTGCATAAAAATATTAAGGTGGAACTCAACTGTTTTAGCTGGGAAAATGTAGTTGATTGTTGTTTTGACCCCTGAGACCTCACACAGGGGCTGAATTCCGTAATGATCTTTATAACCATAAAATTAGCATTTGATTCTGTAAAATGTATGTCAGAAGCGTAAAGCGCGTTAGAAGCGCTCCTGAAAGTAAATGACAAAAGTAAAGCCCTTTGCTTCCGATCCTATAGCCGATGGAACTCAATTGTTTTTTATATTGTAGATTGTAGTTGTTGACTGGTTACAACTTAAAATTACGAAAAACGCTGTTGATGAACTTTCATTTGTGTGTGTGTGTGTACAACGTACAACGTTTACATGTGAAAGATGGTCGAGAATGGTATTTTTAGAAAAAATGCAACAAATCTATCGTTTTTCCAATCAGCAGACTTTCTCCACGGTGACTTTCACTGCGTGGATGTAAATATATGTATGTATAAATGTCCTAACCATTTTTTCGTAAAATTCATGCATTATACGCATATGCGATATGTATAATGTATACATTGTGTAGATGTATTTTTCGAAAATTCGGAAAATCATCATCGTGATAGTCATTTCAAAAATTTATGCTGTCTTTCGACTAGAGGTAGTTACAGATTCAAAGTTGTTCCTATCGTAATTGATGCATGATGATAATGTTCTTCGCCATTTGAGATTTGTTCAAATATATGTATTACGTACTATGCAACTATAATATGTATGATGTAAGCCTTTGCTTTCACCCAGTATTTTAGTGAACTGCGACTAATGACTAATAAAATCTACTTATCGTTAGGTAATATAGTGAGCTATAATAAATTGTTACGCCAATGACTAGCGCGAGAGTTTACTGCAAAGAGTTTTCTGTGTACATAAGTGGGTACTAATTGTAACTACATGTACGTGCTTATTTAACAGTAGCCTTCAATGTTAAAGTCTTAAAGTGAAAGCATGCAATGAAATACTAAGATAGGGCCTTTCAATGTCACTATATTATTCAATACACAGTTTATAAAATAGAGAAAAAAAGTATAAACGATGTATTCGGTCCTAATTTTCTGTAAGTAAGTCATGATGACTGGAGTCTTGTTATTTAACAATATAATAAATTTCATCCCAAAGCCAACGATAATAAATATGGGCATTGGGCATACACATTATAGAATGCACATGTAAAAAAGTTCGTTTACCCCAGAAATAGGTCAATTCGTATGCACATACTTGCATGTATACAATACACTCATTCTCCTGACCAGATATACCTAATACCTACGGATCTATAATGTACAGGATATAGATAATAGGTATATATTATACATACTATACGTGCTGATTAAACATCTTGCATCTTACATCTAGGTTAAGCGTGCAGAAAACGATATATATAGTATGTTAAGGAGTCTCTTTTCTATAATACTTTTGTTGTTGTTTTGTTATAGATAGTGTACACTTATTAATAAGCCTACTATCCCCTCTTTAAGCTTTCAAGTAGGCAACACTAATTTTTAGGGAAACTCTTGTCATTCGATGCAAGAAGCATGTGTGTGTATTGTGTATAGGATAAATCGTTCAAAAGTTTCAGGGATTTGAGCCAAAGTAAAAATGCAACAAACCAAAAAATGTGCACTGTTCTATGTAGGTATATATAAGTATATATTATTATTTTATATGATGCATGCAGCTGGTGGTGACTACCTATGACTATGACCATAAGTATTATACGAGACCAATACACATGTTCACACGATACGATACGATATACGATCCACGAGTAGGATCTCTAATACCCCTGAAACCCTTCTTCTTCTACTTCTTCCATCTTTGTCGTCTTTGTTGCACATTTTTAGTTTCAAAAATGGGTAACTAACCTCAATTTGCGTCTCATTTTCATCCAGGGACATCAAATAAGCAGTGTTATCTGCAATCTAGCTAAATACGAAAATTAAAGTTAAATAACAGATATTGAATAAAAGTAAAAAGTACTTATACAAGGCATTGTTCAACAAAAACTTTGACTCTCAGCTTTCAGCTTTCAGCAGGCTCTTCTACTGTATAAGTATAAGTATATCCCGTTCCTATGTATTGAAAGGTCAGCTACATGCATAATTTTCTCTCCATTTAAAAGAAACAGCATGTACATACTGTTCTAGAGGGTTGCATGGCCCTTCTGAAACGCATAATATATTACATATTGGTTTATTTCAAAAGTTGTAGGACCAAGCAAATAGTTGTTCCTTTTCATGATTATCTTTTCAAAGAAAAATATCAGGATGAGTCATCACTAAACAGGGGCCTTTCTTGTAGATAAAAGACTATCCAGATTATCTGAATTTGTAAAATATTTATAAAATATTCTTGTTTATTTTTACAAGAAATATAATATTATTATGATTTGGTGGATTGTTCGATAGGGGTATTGTGAAACGAAATAAAAGTTTTGGGGTTTTGCAACCCTCCATTTTATCCTATAAGCCATGTGGAACGTACATATCTATACGTATATCTGAAATTTGAAGAATTGAGCTGGCAACACGAGTTTTCGACGATATTATTCTCTCATGTGTTCTGTTTATTGTGGGAGTAGTATTTGCTATCACACTACACATACACTAGTTACTACCTACTTTTATTATTAAAGTAGAATGATAATAATTCCTCTTTTCCATAATATATTCTACGACGGGCTATCAACACCATCATCATCATTATTATTACCATCATCTTATTCCAGTTAGTCTTCTTCTGCTTCTACATTTCGTCCTTTATATAAGTACTTACTTACTAAAGAAATATTTATTTGTATAATAATATGTATATATTTGTATAAAACTTATCAAATCTCCACACCACAACTACTACCCTATTCTCTATCCTGTATCCCATCCTATCTAGCTCTAGCTAGATATTCAACATTCAACCAATGCATTGAATTGAACATTGAACATACTTAATACATAACACACTCAGCAATACAAAATATACAATACATTTCCTTCGTAGTAAGTACAAGTATAGTATCCAAGTAAAAAAATACGTTTCTGAATCAACCTCAATTCTTCATTCTTCATCTTTTAAAACTGTTCTTATAACCAAAAAGCAAAAGAAATAATAGTAATAGTATACATGTGTGTGGCTATTTATAATATTATTGTTTGAGTGCATGAGTACAAAATATACAGTATACAGCTCAACAGAAACATCATACAATTTGACTTTTTTTTATCAAAAATTCTAGTAAAAATCTGCTAAACTACTGGTGATCTCTCTCTCGTGTGTTTTGGATTTTTTGGATCTGGCTGGAGGAAAGAAAATTGAACAAAAACAAGAATCAAGACAGGAAGAATATTGCACATTGTAAGTAAAAAAGAGAACATTATTTTGTCGAGGTCGGAGTTCAAGGAGGGGAAAGGGGGTTTATACCAGGCTAAACACCATGTCTTCTCCAAGTGCTGGAAAGAGACGGATGGATACAGATGTCATCAAATTGTAAGTTTATTTTGATTCAAAATTTTATATTTGTTTTCATCGTATTTTTTTAGGACATTAGGATACATTTTTCCTTCATCTTCGTCATCTTGTTTTTTTTTTGAAAGTTACACTTGTATGTGCGTATTACTTGGACTCTGTATATATAGCATATCATATGTGTGGTTGGATATATACCCTATAGCCAAACACATATGTGACCAGCATATACTCAACAGCTGATCGAAAGTCAAAAACTAATTTCAAATAGAATTAATCTCTTTCTCTCTCTCTCGTTTCGTGATAATGATTATGAAAATTATTTAATTATGTTTAAAATACGCTATGTTTTTTCGTCGATAGTTTGTTAGTCATTTAATTTTTCTCTTCCATGGTATTACACTCGAATTTTATTTTAGTTTTGAGCTCTTTAATAATAATAATAATAATAATAATAAAGACATGACATAGTATTATGTATGTATTTCACACGTATCTCTTTCTTCCTTCCTTCGATCCTTCCATGCATATATATACATCAAGTATGTATATACAATAATAACATAGATATATTGGAATGACCTCCTAGTAACAATAAAGAGCTCTTTAATGTTTTTGTTACCAAGCAGTTATTATTATCGTACCTCCTACAAGTTATATCGCTAATAAAATTTTATTTTACTTAAGCATGCACGTGCATATGTATTTTTAGGAAATACCTACTTATATTTATCGTATGTATATTATAGTTCTGTTGTTGTTGCATTTGAACGAAGATCTTTAGCATCCTTTGTTTTTGGTTTAAGTACGACAGTTTTGTATTCTTTATGTTTTTCTATATAATAATAATATGATATTATTTAATTATTCATTAAGTATGCACATTAAGCATGTAAAAAAATGCCAAAAAGAAAATCTAACATCTTTTTTTCCAATGTGCAATGGGAAATGGGAAATAGAAAGAAATAGCCCAAAAACGATAGTCATAGGAGTCAAAGTCAAAGCAGTTGAATATAAATATAAAAGATCCATGGTAACTGCTAACTGCCTTTTTGTTAGGTGGCACTGCATCATGATGTGCGTAATTTAGTTTAAATGGTTTTTTAATTTCTATTAGTTTATGTCGAGTAATTATAAGGGTAATCAATTGCACAGTACATTTGAATATTAAATGTAATGTATCTATGTGAATTGTTCCAGTATCCAGTATAGGAATAAATGTTACAGAGCACTATATTCACGATTAGTTAAGTTAATATTGTTTAAATTGCACAAGTCTCAAACCATAGTTTAATAGTCATCAGTTGAACTAAAGCAATCAATTCCATTTTTGAAGGGAGAATGAGAGAAGAGAAATGGGAGAGAGGAATAGAAAAGAGAACTGAAGAACGAAAAAGATAGTCACAGTTAAATGTTGAGTAATTGCTTTGATATGTATATGGTATATGCTGAAACTATTGCCTAATCAAGGATTTATTTTAAAATATCTTTTTTCAGAATTGAGTCCAAACATGAAGTCACCATTCTTGGTGGTCTCAATGAATTCTGTGTTAAATTTTACGGTCCTCGAGGTACTCCGTACGAGGGTGGTATATGGAAAGTTCGTGTTCATTTACCCGACCATTATCCCTTCAAATCACCGTCAATCGGCTTCATGAACAAGGTCTATCATCCAAACATTGATGAGGTATCGGGTACAGTTTGCCTTGATGTTATCAATCAAGCGTGGACCGCTTTATATGGTAAGACAATAGTTATTATAGTTATTATTAAGGGCTTATACACACTACAATTATTAAAAGTAGGCTAAACGTAGGCTCTTAATTAACATTTGAGAATTCATGCTTATTTTGATGTACCTTAAACCAACGAGCCTCTTTACATCCAAGATCATAAGATAGTCGGTAAAAATGTGCAAAATAGTTATTAAGCATTATCAAAAGGAGTAGAGAGTATTCGGAGAGTCTAAAGATCCAAAGAAGTAAGGAGTTGTTTCCCAAACGTTGTTTTGAATAGAGAATTCATATATTTTTCCTTAAATTCCTCGTAAAGTCTGACCAAAATAAACTAGGAAACTATCATACTACTTCAAAATCAATGATGAAACTTGGAAAGAATCTGTGCTTTTTTATATTTCTTTACAGTGCTATATTCGACATTAGCAACTAAATTATGAACACTTTATTGAATAATATTTTAACATGAAAAGAACAAAAAATGAATTGTATGTAATGTTGTTTACTTTATTTTTTTCAGATTTGTCCAATATATTTGAGTCATTTTTACCACAACTTTTAACTTATCCCAATCCAATTGATCCACTAAACGGTGATGCTGCTGCCATGTACCTCCATAAACCCGATGAATATAAAAAGAAAGTTCAAGGTAAGTTTTTGAGAAAAGAATATTTTCTTTGTCTTTTTATCATCATATTATTTATACATACTTACATCCACTTAACTTTGTCGATGAACCAAATGACTGAGAATAAGATTAAAAAAATAAGAATGAGATTAACCATTCATTTCATTAATGGTTAATTAATGAAATGAATGTTAAGAAAGGTCCAAAAGCTTTCATTTTGCAGTTTCAATTTCCGAAATTTCCTTTACGTTGTGCTCAAGTAGTGCAAGGAATTTTTTGGAACAAAGTTTAGTCTTTAGTTTTGCACGGGCACAGCTGTATGTTTTTGTGTCTTGTATATATCCAAGTAAAGGAGCAAAAAATGCAGTTAGTTTTTGAAAGCTTTTCTCATACCAACGTTTTAAGGAAAAATCGATCTTTCAGTGCTTTGACGATACTAGAAGTGTTAAGTACTATTTAAGCAGGATTTGTTTACGGAAAATTCCTGGGGATTTTTTGATATTATATTCTGTAAAATGAACTTGCAAGTTTTAATTACTTGATCTGTGCATAATCTGAAACCAGTGTCAAATTATGTATTTTCAACGGTACCCATAAAGTACATATTCTATATTCTAATTAACAAGTTTATCTCAATCTCTGACAACACAAAGTAAAAAGAGTACACAGGAAAGTACACAAAAAGCCAACACATGTACAAGTGTATGGCACCACGAATACCATAAGGCAGTCTATAAATATGACATTATTTCGACACACTGTTTTGAAATTTATTATTGAATCAGAACATTGCTTGTGTTTTTTTTTGCCCCGCACGAGTTTGTCAAGTTTTTAAAATGGAAACGTCAACATGAATGAATGAATAATCTTACCTTTCAACATTTTCATTCGTTTCGAAAGTAAAATATATATAAAAAAAAGATGTGCGCATCGCATATACACGAATTTTCTCACTAAAGAACTAAACATATTGGAAGGAATTAGAGTTCGGCCAAGTTGCTGTAGGATTCGAATTCGAATATGTAATAAATTTTGTTTTACCAGTTCATTTTTTACATGGATTTCATGTCCAATCATGTTTGGGAACTCGTTTCGATTTTCTCGCTTACATAGAGCAACTTCTTTCTTGCGTCTTTTGCTCGTAATGAATTAATGAATGAATTCTAGTTTCTAGTCGTGTATAAATTAGTTGTAATTCTTTCGAATGTCGTGTTATAATGGCTGTGGCTTAATTGTTGATTGTATCTTTTCAGAATATGTTCGAAAGTATGCGACAGAAGAAGCTCTACGAGAACAAGAAAAGGAATCTTCCGAACAGAATAATGCAATCCTTTCAGATTCTGAAAGTTCGATGTCAGATTTCAGTGAAGATGAAGCACGTGATATGGAACTATAGCGCTAAATTCTACTGTATTCTACTTGCATGATGACTGGCCATCGCGTCCAGATCAAGAATATAGAAGTAGTAAAAGTTATCTCTCATCGCAGTCCCAAACTTCTCCTAACAACCCAATAATTATTAATGTATGTATGATCTAGAAGTTATACAACCTCAAAATACAAAACGCTGTCGCCATTAAAATCGATATAAATAAACTTTTTTCATTATTTTTTGTCAAAGAGAATGAAAAGAAAAATATAAAGTTAAAAGTAATAACATAATTTTAACGATATTGTAAAATTATTATTGTTATTTTCGTCTCCTCAATTATCTAGTGTCTTCATATTATTATTATTTGTTTAAAAGTATATTATTACAAAATTTATTAGATAAAATAGAAATGTTAAGTAGATTTAAATCAAGATATGGTTTTTCTTATAACTTCGTTCTTCATTCCCCTGTCTACACTCTTAAGTTTAATTTTTTAAAGGGAATGTTAAAGTGAAGCTTAGTTTTTTTGATATTATAACTATCGTCAGTGTATATTATCATAAGAAAGTAGTGAAACGTGCAACAAAACATATGAGTCGGCATTCGAACTATCTAAATAATATATTATTATTATAGTGTATATTCGAAATTAGTTATAACAATAATAGAGTAATAATAACATACCATAAAATATGTAATAATGGTCGAATTTGCCGTGATTATGAATTATTAAGAAAACGTGCTAAACCTGTAACCTATGTATATATGAAGAACTGTATGAGAAAATAACAGGGCACAACTCAATGAGTAATTCAAGCGTTTCTACTAGCAAGTGTACGAATTCTTGCGTATATCTATTTATATGTGTACTTAGATTTTGCTGTGGCAACTTCTTTAACATATCTATAGCTTCCCTAAAACCGACCAGAGAACACAAACTGACATCGTTGCTAATTGGGTTGTGCCCTCACAAAAGTTTGTCATGACATTTTTTATTGGAACAAAAACCATTTATAGAGGTATTTCTCATAGCAGCCACCTATTAGTAAAGAACATTAATAGCTCTATAACCCTAAATTCTCATATTTTAGGCCTTTAAATAAAACAGCTTGAAACAAACATCCCTGGTTGACTGCGAAAAATGCCCCTTAAATGGTTTGGATCAGAGATCAGAGCTTGTCACAACGAAAACTTCTTCTTTCTCATAGAGGGGTTCATATTTGGTTATGTACAAATGGTTATAACTCATTGCTTACACATAGTATGAGTTATAATTTTGTTTTTCGTTTAAAAAAAAATTAATTAAGCTTGATGTACGAATACAACTATTTCGTTTTGTTCTGTACAGTTTACAAACGGAGGTATTTCAACAGCCTTTTCTTACTAAGAATTAGATGAGACCACTTTCATTCGTTTTCCTTAAGAGTAATATTAGAAGCCTAATTAGGTGTAATTTTTAAATACAAAAATATTGAAACCTACACGGGTGTGGGTTGCTTTTACTATACTATACTGTACTATACATCATACAATATATAAAACTATAACAATGTCGTAAAATATTATGGTATTTATTATTGTTATCCTCTTTTTCTTCGACCCCTTTGTTTACTACTCATCAGCATTGTGCAACACTATGAATTTCTATATATGACTAATATACTGCATAATATCTCGAGTATATTATGTATGCAAGGCGTTAAAATGTACACATATGTTGTGAGATGTATAACATTGGTCAATTCTGGAATAAATGAAAGTAATATTACATAAGTGTAGTTTATCTACAAAGGAACTAATTAACATGTCCCCTGGTAATTTATACGAACCCTAGTCAGGTTGATAGTCCTTGCCAAGTGTGCAAACAATCAGAGGACATGTAATTATATTGTATAATAGGTATTTCACCAGAACATGTCCTTCGAGCTCACCTATCTAGCTTCAAAGGTTTACATTATCCTGACCTTTTAACACACACACACACACACCTTAAGTAAATAAATACATAATGTATTATAATATTCCAATCCATGTGAAAGTTGGAGAAAGTTTTACAACTTCTAACTTTCGAAATTCCAACTTTAAAAAAAATTTTAATCACACTAGAATCTTCTAATACCAGATTCTTGACAACAATGAATAATGGCCACATGTTATGTTTATATAAAAGTACTCTAAATAAAAACATGAAAACAATCGAAATTATAAAATGTCTTCTCTCAAGTTAAGTGGGCCTTGTTTCAATCCCCGGAGAACATGAGAAATAGTTCCTTTGACAGATTAAAAGCTTATTATATTTTATTGGTGTCCTTTTCATAAGTTAGCTCAAATTGTAATATTATATTATATGAAGTAAATGCCGGTTATTAATTATCTTGTTATTTATTATGATTTTACCTTCTTCTTCTTATGACATTGGAGTAAAAATTTATCGTCTTGGGCTCTCTTTTTTTAAAAGCATAATTATATAAATCCTCCACTCAGTACTAATATTGTAATTCAATTCTTTTACCTTAAAATAGAGTGTTTAGTGACCACGGGAAATACCCAAGTTATGACGTTAATTCACATACTAACAACATTTGACTACAGAAAATTCATTAAATTTCTTTTAGTTTTCTTAGCGAGTACAACCATTAACTTTTATATATAACTTTTAACCCTAAGTGCGTTTTATTATTTACTGTAATTTGGATTTTGTATGATAGAAGCGCAAGCAAAAGTACATCGAAAGTACTTCAATATTAACTATAGAGTACAATCGTCAGAAATAATTGATTTCAAGGCATCAAAGATGTAATAATAGTAGCAACTCACAAGTCAGTCTCTTGTTTTTGCCACAGTCTCGTGGGACATAATGCAAACTGGAAAATATCGAGTTGAGACTTTTAAGTTTGCAAGTCGTTTTGCACTCTGCACGTATTTGCAAATGTTTCAAACTGCCAATAATAGACCTGTAAAATCTGTGGGTCCCAACTTGAGATTCTTGTCCGACTAAATATATCGTTGAAATATTAAAATAACTATTATCCTTCGATTTTTTCGAAAAATATGAACATGAGCTCATGTCCTTGAACTCTGAATGCTCTATCCAAATTCAATTGATAATATTTGCAGTCAGGCTGAGGCAAAAACAAAGAATATTCATTAGCCTACACGCTTGTCCAATAATAATACGTCAAGGGATTATCTGTAGATGTACTAAAATCTAAAATTAATACACAATGGAATAATATACTTACCTATCTAAGGTACTTTAGTGCATTATATATTGAAAATTTTGATAATCAAAATCTTAGTCGAGGCACTGTGAGTCTTGCGTCTTTAGTTTAAAATGAAGCAATTATCATAAATCTGTAAATGCTGATTTTGCTATATTCAATTTTATTATTACTATACATTTTTCTTGTTATACATATACTTGAAGACCCTAGTGTACAAATTAAATCTTATAATTATTTCAGTCTAGTTTTAATATCTACATACAATAATAACTTTTTTTTGCATGTTAACAACTTACTATTTTATTTATACCATTAATTTGTACTATATATATAAACTAATAGCATATATTATTAATATATAATAGTATGATCACCACAGTATGATGATATATATATTATGCAAATTGTGAATTATGTAATGGCATACTTAATTGCATTAAAAAAACGGATTTGTAACCTATTTCAAGTCCAATATATTAAAAACTGATGAAAACTTGCATTTAAATGAACACATACACACAAAACAATTTATTCATAATCACTAATCACATGCATAATTAAAAAAATAGGCCAATGAACACAAACTATTAATTATTAATTGTTTATATGACTATTAACTGTATTAACACCAGAGCTCGGGTGAACACGTAATACACTTTTGTAATAGGCCACTTTCGTTTCAGAACTTTCTAAAGCTCAACTTTTACTCACTGGATCGGTGAAACTCGGAAATGATTCTAAGCCAACGAAGCCCGTCAAGCTCGCATGCTAGGATTTAACATGGATTTTAAATTAAATTTCGATTTGACAACCGACATTACGTGTACATTATGTTCTTTTTATTGCTTTTTATAATTGATAATCAATAGGGGAAATGTAGTTCAAAGTTTCAAAACAAGAAACGGTACATCCCTTAAACCTTAAACTTTTGTCTTTTTCATCGGTTCAGTGGATTTAAGCTAATCATATTATTATTATTACGCTTTATAAAAAGCAAAAGGTATATAGTATTTTTAGTAAGTAGTATAAATTTACACATACAACAGATGAGAATATTTTTTACACATCAATGAACCGAATGTATACATATAATGTTATTATATA
>JAQIVE010002065.1:0-21478 GCA_034698285.1 Sminthurinus bimaculatus | reverse complement strand
GAATCCCGCCAAAATGTTTTTGGTTTCAATGTCACTTCGTAGTGAGCTGTTTTGGAAAAATTTGGGAGGCGGGAATTTTGAATTTTACGTTGCGTTATGGGAAAACATGACGTTTTCAAAAAATTAACATTCATAGATGGCGCTGAATATCAAAAAACAAAATTACACGTATTCGCTAAAAAATGTTGAAGTTTTTTTAGAAAAATAATTTGGCGCCAAAATTTGAATTTTAGGTACTTTCCCAAGCCACTCAATATTTGACCTTGTGTGACCCCGATGCTAGCGCCACCTGGAATTTGAAAGTCATGCCGAAAAAAACTTTGGTTCTTTGTCTACAAATGAATTTTGACCCGATGTTGATATTCGCAGTGGTTCCAGAGATATGAGTTTTCTTTATCCCATATATCAATATTGATCACCCTGTACTTATGTACACATGCATTCCTATCCTTACAAATTTTAGGATTTCTCTGATGAGCTTTCGGGTCGTCACACAATTTTCCGTTATATTTCATCCATATAGTATTTCCAACATGAAAACTCTTATAATATGGGTTCTTGTACCTATACGCATTGTATTATATTTCCCAACCACATCTGTGGACATGTTTAATCATTGTTTTGCATTTTGTATCATTGTTAATACAGGAGCTGAATACGAAATTCTATGTACACACTGTGTATGTACTTCACAGTACACAGTAAGAATACTTTGCTGCACTTGTTCGCTGCGAGCTTATCATATGCCTCGTGTTATTGCGTAAACGTAAAGTTTGCCATTTTATTGAAAAGGTGCGAGTTGAAATTGAATTGTAACAATAATAGAAAGGATAAATTTTTTATATTTTAACGAAAACTACGTACCTACCAAACTGTGCGTAGTCCGAAAACATTGTCAATCGGTAACGATTGCAATTTGTCAGGTAATTAATTATTACACTCCCTCTCTTTATTCATTTCATTATTTGTACTTCCGGCTGTTTGATGCAAAGTTGCGCTTTGATTGTTTTGTTGACGTTAATTAATTGCTTATCACACACAAAATATATGTTTCATGAATTGTTTGCATTTTGTATTAATGCAGAATGCATTTCCAAGATTTCCCATTTCATGGTATTTGAATTTCATTGTGTGTTGTGTGTCATGTATACGGCTTTTGATTGTTTAAAACCAGACGACATATTATCTCATCCCACACAACTATTTCAAACTTAAACTTTCATCGGCATTTTCAGTAGTTAACTTCATTGGAAGTTCCATTGTTTTTGGTGTAATACATGCAAGTAGAAAATTTTCGAAGTGCTTGGGTACAACATTAAAATTCTCAGAACAAGGTATCGGGTGCGATTGTCACTGTTTTTTGCTGATTTCGAAATCGTTTGTAGCATTATTTACAAGTCAGGGGTTATACAGTCAGACATTAGAGAAACAAAGATTTTGATTTGCCAAAAATTATAGACCGACAGGCAGGAGAAACTTTTTCTTTGCTTTTTCCTTAAATTCTAAATTCAAAGTTAAATACACACAAATGATACATTATGGTATGCGGATAAATCATTTTGATGGATGAAATGTTTCACAGGTATCATATCTATTATCCAGCTCAAAACTGGACATTAAAAACGTAAAAAAAAATATCTGATGCTTTTCATAAAGAACTTTTAGCTTTTACTTTAATATGTTTTATGTTTTATATCTACGCAGCCTATTTAGAAGCTACAAATGTTCATGGCGCGCAACAAAATCTCAATTTTTCACTGTACAAATACCTATACGCATCATGTAGTTGCATAGATAGATTCATAAACGTCCTAATAAAAGTCACGGGGAAAAGTGGAAAGGGAATTTTCTGGGAATTCAGATATTCCTCTCGGTGGTGATGGGAATGGTGATGCTGAGTCTGTCTGAATCTGAATGGGAATAGATGGATGACGTGATGCTGGATGGTAAATGGTAAAGTGAGCAAGCTTGTAAAGTGAAGTGGAGCGAGAGATTGTCTGACAGCCTGCTAAAGATTTTGAACAGGCTATCTTTCATAAATCTTCAACCATGTATTCATACACGATCATCATCATCATTCCGATTGTCAGACTATAGCTTGTTATAGTTCTTCTATACCTAGTTATGTAACACACTACACATCATGGTATAAATGTATGTTACATTTTTTACTTATCGTTAGAATTATATGCGTTCATTTACACATGTACACTTATTTTACACTAGACTAGAGAAAACGTCTTTGGAAATGGGGGAGAAAATGAAATGAAAGAGATATGTGGGAATTTTTCGGCTTGAGTATAAAAACCAAAGAAAAAAGAAGTATCATAATATCAAACATCACAGGTTTTTCACCGAACGGAGATGAATCATAATTTAATTTAACATGTTATAGCATTACACGCCAGAGCCAACTAGTTAAAAAGGAATGCTGCGTCGAGCTAATTTTTACCCTCTTGAATTAGACGCTTAGTCGAAGCCTCCTACCTGCTAACGACTTTAATTGGATTTTATAGACTTTTAAGAAGCAAGCGGAACGAGGTACTAATAACTAATAATCATATTCATATCATCATAATACGTATTTCCAATTTTATCTTTGTTTCAAGGAGTTATTACGAAATTGGTGATTTTTTTTAAAAAATGTAGGCATTTCAAGTACCTATGTATAACTGCGGATCGAGGTGAGCGGCCGAAGACGGAAAAATTGAAAAAAAGACAGCGACTAAAAAAATCGAGATGAGACATCGTATAATAATAATGGTAATAGTTTCTGTGAACAATGATGATAGTTCTCTTCTATGACTCATCTATCATTTCTGAGATGCAATCATATAATGCATCAAAAATACTTTGTATGTATTTTGTACTTTGTCCCGCTGTAAAAAGAACCACGAACTTTGTTCACAGAGAAAGAGAGTCAGTCGTCTCAACTTGAAACTTTCTTGCTGCTTTCTGCCTTTCTTTGTCATTTCTTCCTCTTCATTGACCTTTTCCTATTGCCAGAGCTTTTATTGTTCTTATGCGACAGGGTTTTTACAATACGTCTTATACAGACATCTATCAGTATATGGGCATTTGATCTTTCCCCTCTTGTAATTCATCCTATATTGTCACATTTCTTTCCTTATACGCATATTATTCATTATTCGTAAATTTGTGTGTACAGTACGTATGACATTAAATCATAATTTGAAGACTGATTTATTTAATTTTTATATAAAATTGTTGTACAAAAAAGTTAAAAAGAGATGATATTGACTCCTTTAAGGTTTCTAGGTGGAAAATTTAAAGTCCCCATTTGACGGTTCACCATGTTACGTTAAAGCCATCGAGATTCGTAGAGAAGGTTGAGCTGCAAAGTCCAAGTGCATTTAATCTAAAGTCTAAATTATGCGGGAAGGGCAGAAAATATAAGACGAGGAAGAAAATTTTTGCAATTTGTCTCAAAAAGCTCAACAAATCCTTCGATATATTACTTGCGCTTTTGGGGACTTGTGGGACTTGAACTTGAAGCATAGTGCTGTACACAATGTAGATTTTTCACTGGATCTACATAGATGTAATATACATACATACATACATATTCTAGACGAATGCAACGTAGTAATACACTTAGTTTTTAATAGTTTTGTTAGCTCTTCTCGTTCTCCTTGGCTGTCTCATTACGAGATGCGGAGGAACGTCAAAAAGTTATTGAGGCATACAACACGGCTGGTTGGGTAATAAAAGCCAGTCAGAGTTGAAATTGAGAGAGCGTCTAAATGGCCAAAAACGGAGGGAATAATGATATGTAACACTAATAGGGTGCATTATAAAATCCTTTTAAATATCTCTATAAAGGTGAATTATTTTATGCTCACACGAGAGTAGGAGAATAATGTAAAAGATGTAGGATGGAAGATGAGGCTGAAATATTATCATTGTCATCAGCATCACATATATCCGTGTATACATATTCGAAGAATTCTTCTTGGTGATAATGCATTATATGATATGGAAGGGAAATAGTCAGATACCTATAGAAACCCCTCACAGAGTCTCCTTTTCTTTCTCGGGCTTTTAAAATCCACATTCATTTTATGTCTCATCATCCATCAGCCCATCATTTCATGCAGATCAGAATCGAGTAATAACGAGCTAAATAAAGTAATATCATTCATAAAATTGGAGGAGCATAACGACAAGGACAACGACCACATTTATATTGCAATTTGTGCACGGGGCTCAATTTCAAAATGGAATTTCGAATCATTGTTATGATTATAACATTATACTATGTATTATTATTAATGTGGAGAAATTTTCAGTTTAAATTTGAAATGATCAAGTGTATGTATACTATGTATGTTTGTCAGTAATGGATACAGTACTTTCTATAGAGGGACGACGATAAACTTCTGCTTGTTGTTACTTATCTTAATTTGTGCAATAGGTGGTCATAATTTGATTTTCAAGCTGAATTTCATTTCAGTTTCATGGGGATTTTCCTCTGTTCGGTTGTTCATCCCGTCATGGATTTCTTTCCCTTGATATACATGTACAATGTACATGGATTTAAAACTTAAAGGGTTACAGAAATTTGAACCAACTCGATCGAGTGTGTGTAATATATCTGTAATTAGTTAGCCATGTACCAGGTACAGTTGTTTTGAATGTTTAAAACGAGACTAGCGATGAGATCGACTTGTCCAGCAACAAAATGTGGAAAGGAAAAGAATCCAGTCCAATGAAAAATCAGGAATTGTCTGCCTATCTCTTTCTATCTCTATGTATAATATACAAATATTATGTATGCAATGTTATGTATAAAAGTGAATTTATACAGAGAATGAGCCAGGGACAGAGACAGACGGCAAATGGAACGTCGTACAAGTCAAGTGGAATAAAAGTTCTTGAAGGACAGAAATTGACGCGAGCTCATCTCTCTTTTTAGTCAAACGGATATTTAGATAGTACGCGTATGAGTTTTGAACAAGTATGAAGGGAATTTGAAGTGAAGTGAAATGAAGGGAGAGACAGAAAGAGAGAGAGAGAGAGGGAGAGAAGAGCGAAAATGAGTTTGGATGTCGGAAAGTATAAGAACGAGAAGTAGAAGAAGAGTAGGAGGAAGAAGGCTGAGCGTGATGCGGCTCGGGCTTTGATCGAAGTTGACATGTCGAGTGATTTAGAGGATGGACTGCTTAATGCTTATTATCCGCCGTGCTGTGTATGTCTACGTCTGTGTGTGTCTGGAGCCTCAACTGGATAGACGAATATGAATGGAGAATGGACTTTGACTTTCTCCTATCCTATTTATTATGTACATAGTACATACATATTATGTACAATGTTTTATAGATTAGAGCAAATGTAATCGTAATCATGATGATACATGAGTTTCTTCCTCGTCCTCCTCTGGCTTTGTCTTCCCTCTATTTTTCCGGCAATTGATAATAATAGCAGATGATTCCATAACAGTTCTACAAACACATTTAGCTCAGTATACGAAGACAAGCTATACGAACCATCTGCCCAGTAAATGTACATATTATTCCTGTTATTGATGCACCTTTACTAATTTACTCTCTTCCCTTCCATGTTCCGACGATTCCGCTTCAAATTAAATACCAAAAATATCCGGTTAAGGAAGATTAACTTCTTAAATTCTCAGTACAGCACAAAATGACAAATAACAGTTGGACTTTGAATCGTATCATATCATGTACATTGTACAATCTAGGTGTCCAATGTTCAATACATCATAAAAGGAAATCATTTTCGTTATTTATTTTTTATGAATCTCCAAATGAAACCTGACATTGAACTATTAATTTCTATTTCTTATACACGTATGTATTGCTGAAATATGATGAAACATTATGGCAAATGAATCTTAATGTCAGTTTAAAAGCTAGGGGTATTGTTTTATTATATTATCATGAGAATATGAATATCTACATACATGTGACCTATGGGATTTAAATTTGAATAATGAGAAGGGGAAAGTCGAAGACTCCAACTTTTTGAATGACAAAATGATTTAGAGCATGCGAGAAATTATAAATAATTGCGTATTTGTAATTTAAATCCTCATTTAATCACCTTCTTAAAGCTCCCAAGTTTCGATAGACGTTTTATAGAAACTTTTCATAATATTGTTTGTTAATGTATTTCCAAACCTTCAACCTTTTGTTAGCATAATACAGGGTAGGTTTCCTAACTTGCCAAACTCAAAAAATCCCAATATCCCGGTACGTTTTCTCCTTGATGTATTTAGTAAATACAAGTTAACTTCAGATTTGATAGAAGTTAGGGAAACTTGGGCTGTACTATCTCATGGAAAAAGAGGGGATTTTCTAGATTCTAGATAGGAAATTAATAATCCACCTTGCTAAACTTATTTGATCCTTCAAAATCCTGATTGGAACAAGTTTTCCCTCTCCACTTGAATCTTGAATAAATATACAAATGGGAAGATGTATGCAAATGTATTATATGGCCATGGTAAAAGAAGCCATCCTACTGACTAACTGAACTTTAGGATATCTATAATACACACGTGCAAATACAATGTGGACCAAACTATAGAGATTTGAGTGGACAGCCAAATTATCCGAATATATATGGACGTAATTCAGAATTAATTCCTGAGTGCGTGTACATTGTACAACACCTTACAAGGAGAGATTTTCGGGGGCGGCTGATGATGCGTATTTTATGACTATGTGAATAATGTATATATATGCATAATGTAGCTGTATAATAGATGTACAAAATTGAGGTTGTGGACTCTGGTTTAAATTTCAGGTTTTAGATCGGCCGCAGTAAGTTGTAACTTGTCCAGATACGTTGGAGCAATTTAGTTTGCGGTCTACTAGCTATATATTTATTTATCTCTCGGAACAAGATAAATAAGTGAAACAGCTATGTATAATGAAAATGAAAAGTGGAACTCTGGAATCTGCAATCTCAGATCTAATTGTAAGCTGTGAATTTAATTTATACGGGGTGAACCACGAGAAATGCCAGTCCCGGCGTTAATGAGGGCAGAAAATAAGGGCTGTAGCCACGCTTCAGCAAAGAACTGATAGCTGATAGTGCTAGTGATACAGATATTGATGAATGGAAATGAGTCCACAAGACACTTGTTTGTCTTCATTTTTTCCGAAATATTCTGCATCTGCATTGCTTTTGTGTTTTTAGATAAATGTATTTAGCTTTACATGAAAGAATGTCAAGACAAGCACGAACGATAAGTTTCATGTATGTGTGTGTGTGTGCGTTTAACCATTTTTTTCTGAAAAAATACCGAGCAAGAAAAACAAGAATAAAGAAAAAGAAACGGCCGGGCAAAAAATTAAAAGGATACACGTTAAATTGAAAATCGAAAGGTTGCGACGTTCCTCATGATAAATTCACAACTCACAAGATTGTCGATACGATACAAATTACCAAATTACAGACACAAACTCTATGCATTCAAATTTGATGTTTTGAGATTTCAAAGGGAAGCGAAACAACTTTTTTCAATTTTCCAGCTTCCAGCCCTCCAGCTCTTTACATTGCTCTTTTTCTACGCACTCTAAACTGAACACACACATATTACGCACGACTCTTTCCAAATCCTGACTCCTGACCGTAAACATTTTAAATCCACAACCAAATCTGCATGACAAGACGATTTGCCGATCTCCATCATCATCATACTCATCCTCATCATTATCATCCCTTGACTTTTTTCCTCCATTCTTTATTCAAACATTCAAAAATAAATGAGAGTGAAGGTCAAAATAAAAAATTGACACAATTTATTAAAAATTTGCTGTGATGGTCGCTGCCGCACATGTTATAAAATAATGTATAAACGTCCATATTTTGTATACCGAGAGCCGAATAGAAAAAAGTTTAAATTTTTGAGATGCCGATCGTGGAAAAAGTTTGAAAATTGTATGTATGTTATAATGTTATAAGCTATAAGTAAGCATGTTTACAGACATGAAGAAAGGGAAAGAAGAAAAGGATGAAAAAGATGACTCCGCCTGGAGATCCTCGTGAATTGTTTTGATGGTAGATAATATAAAGAATATTCTCGTTTATGTGTGACTCTAATCATATGGTTCCTCGACTTTAGTAGGGGTGGGCTTCAGTGTTGGTCAAGAAATAGAGATTCTTCCACAACTGCTCGGCCTTTTTCCATGCTGAGATCACCGTTTGAGAGTCGAACACTGGCGGCCTTCGCCCATTTTGTAGCCGCTTGTTATCATTAACAAGCTCCATACACAATCTACTTAAAGCCATCACGGACACATTACATTACGCAATGCATTGTATCCTACTATATACACATACACATATAGAAAGAAGTCTGGAGTATTATTATTGTTGTTGTATCTATTATTGCTACGTACTTACATACATGCATACACGTTAAGTCTGGAGGCTAATCCTGAATGTACATGGAAGCTCCATAACGTAAGCCGACTGCCACTTAAGTCTATCCTCGGATCTCTCTCATCTCTCATACCTTCTGATGGATTTTTTTATACGACGTAATACAATTATGATCTTCATATATTATGTATAGGTATCGGTATGCACTATGCACCTACATGCTTTCCTTACAGTATACTATCTTCAGCAAAGTACAATAAAATATCGTACATAATATTAGAAAGGTAGTTTCAATTTTCAATATTACGTGTACAATGAACAATGTACATCGAAGTACAACGTTCAAGTTTATGTTTATAGTAGACTAATTGAAAAGATGGAGAAGAAGAAGACAAGAAGAGGAAGAAGACTGAGAAATACATATGTATGTATCTATTTTGATGTAAACTGGCTATATTCGGTTCCGTGCATCCATCCCATCGTATTGTAGCTGGAAAAAAAACTCTCTCTCACTTCTCCCGTCATTATGATGATGATGATCTGTTCTGTTCTGAGCACGTAGATTGTAGAAAAATGCGTGTTGCTTCGTTTTACGTATCTGGCGGCCACAAGTGAAGTTCCAGCTCCAAAAATGCACTTTTTATTGTACACAGTACTTACATACTACATACATAAGACGATGTAATATAAAATGATATAGTGCTGTACATACACAGTACATGGTAAATACCAAAACTGTCGTTTCTTGAGGAAAAATATAAAATTTATTCATATATTTTGTGGTCGCTGATAATGCTGGAACATCCTTTTTGCTATGATATACCTTTGTGCGTAAAATTATAGAATACTTATTGCTCACAGCTAAAGCTAACGAAATACATATAAGCTATATATAAACTATGGCTTTGTATTGGACTAACTCAGTATCTAGCTGCCCGTATGATATTTCTCCCCCTAACTCAAGATTAGGTTCTGAGTGTCCGGCATTCTCGCTTGAAGAAACTTACTCCCATCTATTATTTTTCCATAGAAAATAATGCAACAAGATACACTCCAAGCTACACGTAACTCTTCTATATGATAAAACATAAAAGACTGAAATTTCAGTTTTTATGCTGATACTAATGTGAATTTTTAAAGGTTTTTACCATTTTAAAAATAATATCATTTCTTATTAGTACACATTTTTTATTGATAACACGTATCCATCTAAATGCATACTACTTGGAAAGAGTATAAGTAGCATTTTGAGTAAATAGTAAATAGGATTAGCTCATTAATCTTGGAGAGGTCAATGTAATAAAAAGTCATAAAAGATGAATAATATCCTGTGAGAATTCAGTTCAACTGTCTTCATTTTCTCTGTTTCTCCATTCTTCATGTCAAGATCGTCTTTCGGCTATGCACACTGCCGACGACGATGAACTTGGAAAGTATTAAAGCGTCGTAGGTTTTTTCTGCTACATAAAAAAATTATGTTCATGCTGTTTTTACATGTATGTACTACACACAGTTAAAGATTCTGGACTTCTGGAGGGTGAGGATAATTAATGAGGATGCGGAATGAGAAAAACATTAATGAGCAGCTCCTTAGTCCAGTTTGGAGAAAAGGCAGAAAAAATGCATCATATCTAAATGGATTACATACTTTTATATTAGCTATGTATGAATATTTGCTCGCATGAATAATATCATATGCAGGAAAGAATTACTTTTCAATCAAATTAAATAGTTACCTATCTAATTACCGTTCATTTTTTAGGTCCAAAACGGTATCCACAACCGCTCATTTTTATCAAACGGTCAGGATCATAATGGCGATATAGGCATTAGTAGAAAATATAAAAAAATGTGAAGGTAAACATTCGTCCGCCTGCTGTTCATGATACGTAAGTTAACATATGAATATGATGCATAATATCATATCATTTCCTTTGATATTTGTTTCTTGCCTTGTTTTACCTTTCACCATTCGTATTTCGTTCATGTACTGCATAGTGGGAACAGCACTCATGTTTACAGATGAATTTATTTATTTATTCATGCATATTTATTCAAAATATTATGTGTGTGTTGACTGTAGACTGTTGACCATTGGAAATATTATAATGCAATAAAAATCAAAATTTTTACCATCATCCTTTGAGCCACGTGTTGATACCAACAAATTTCTATGAATTTTATGAGTCACAAAACGGAGGATGATATACAGATACCTGACGGAACATGCAGAAAACTCAGGAAAGGAATGAAAGCTTTTTCACCTTTATTTATTTATTTATGTATATTTATGCATGCATGCAATCCCAATCTTTTGAGAGAAAAGTCATGAGCAAGTAAAAAGAAAACTCAATTTCTCTCTCCCAAACTTGAAAACACAAACACAACATTTCAATTTCCTGTGATCTCGGCAACAGTCTGCATTTTATCTGGAAATCGAGGAAAATCGAATCTGTATTCAGGTGTTGAAGGCGCTCACATAGTCATTGTGTATAGGCATTTGATATGCTACCGAAACTGATACAGGATGCTCATGTCCATAATATTTGTATGTTTTTCCACCAGTCGAAATACAAGTGACAAGCACAAAATAAATTGAAAATTGATGTCTTATTGCATTGAGTTTTGACATTTCTCGTCCCACAATTTTTTCCCTATCGACTTGTGACTGGATTTCATGAATTCTATTTGAATTTTTTAAAGTTTAAATCTACTGGGAACTGGGCAAAAACTTTTCAAAAAAAGTCATTCCAAGTCAGATTTTTGTAAAACATTGACGCAGGAAGGAAAAACAAGGGAAAAGGTGTAGGAAGTTTTCCCATCTTTTATATTGACCACTGCCCACAGCGTACTTAACTATTTAACATACACTATGTATAATATAATATAACTGCTGACATTTAGAAAATCATTTTTCATCCGATGTATTTCAAATATTTCTTGATTCAACCTGATTCGACCTTCTTTACATTTGCAAATAAAATTGAAAAAAGGGATCCTTTCCTCTTTCTCTATCTGTATAGGTACAAGTTTTTACTTGTTTTCAATCAAAACGTTCTGTAATAAACCAATGCAAATCAAATGAAGTGAACATCAAACATTTCATTTTATATGCTAATCTCTAATAACGAATAAAAGTATGCTAATGCATGAAAAATTTCTTACATTTCCCAAAAAAACGTTTTGCCTTGGGTCCTTTTTATACAATACACATATGCTTCTTGATTCCAGAATTTTGGCTCTGGAATATTTCATATTATATGCATCAATATAGGTAATGTGTTATCAGAAACGTCAAACACTGGTATCAGTTTTCACACAGTTTTGCGTGTACCTCCTCCTTAACCCTGATTAAAAGCTAATGTAATATAATGATGCCTGTTTTTTTCACAAAAGAACACTTTTATTACGAAAGAAAAAAGATTTTTTTGTTGTACAAGTACATATACATACGTGTGATGTGATATGAATTTGATTACAATTTACAGACTGTCGCTCATTTACTTTTTTTGATTCAAGCACGTACATTTCTTTGTATACAAAGTGTAATGTAATATTATGATGCCATGCAGCACGGCAATCAAACAGTTGGTAGGCTCAAATTATTCGCCCTTATTGTTTTTCCTTTAACGAGTCTGTATATTATAGTAAGCATATATGTATAATGTTGAAAATTTTCACCGTCGGCATCGGTGTTAGCCATTACATCTCATCGTCGTCAGAATTCCGAAATTATGAAAATGCAGCATTAAACTTGGATGAAATGAAAATGCTGGACTCTGGAATTAGGAGGAGATGAAGATAAGGAGAATAATATACTCTTGAAGAATTATCCCATGTGTAAAAAATAAATGTGTAGCATACCGCCTGGATTTTCAATGCACAATACGGAAAATGCATATATTATGTTACATACCTAAGGTATAGTAAGCAGTAAAGTTGCAGTAGGTAACAGAAAAGAGTGAGTTTCATCATGATTGTGATTATGATTGTGATAATAACGATGATGAGCTATAGGACGAAATTTCTGTAAACTTGAATGCTGTACATACATGCCTATACATTTACATATATGTATACTTGCATGTATTTAATGTATAACGTTTGAAAGGAGGTAAATAAAAACAATTTTCCTTCTCCCACCTGTTCTGGGATGTTGGGACAGCCTAAAGAAATTTAAAGTGAAAAGAAGAGGCGAAGGAGGCAGACGGACAGGGAGAAAATAAAACGAAAACGAGACGAAAATTCTCCACCTTTAACAATCACGAAGCTGGGAAATCTATGAAAAATTACACCGACTCTCCGCCTAAGTCAGACACACAAGTTTTTTTTTCCTTTTTTACCTTTTCATATTATGACTATGACTGCCAACTGCAGCTAATATAGTGAACCCCCACCCACAAACAGAAGCATATCGTCCAAATCCTAATTGCCGTCCACTTGTTTGTATGTTGTGAGAGGGAGAATAAAACCAAAAGGAAGGAGAAACCTGCCACCTTCATTTATATCATTAACCATTTAACTCTTTCCTTTTCTCTCTCTCTCTCTCTCTTTCTTGTCGAGTTTCCTCAAGTGTAGAAAGAAAACATAACAGGCCTTGCGTTCCAACTCACATTTCCCATATGTAACCTGTATTTTTCTCACATTGTGCGTGATTGTGAGAGGTGGATGATGACAAAATTCCAAATTGACAGGAAGATGAAGAAAATGCCACGAGCTACACATATTCTCGCCGATCCTGATCACTTGCAGTGTATATTTTTTTACTATACCATCCGGTGCGTTATTGGTCATGAATTTTCTTTACTTGCGCTTTTTCAATGTATAGCGAATATTTCAAGTTTCAATTTCAAGTAAATTTTTGTGGAATAATATAATATTACATGATGTATGAAGATGAACTTTAAATCTTTGCATTGGTAAATAGCACAACCCAAAAAATTTAAAGATGGTTTATGAGTAACAAGACGGGCGGGCAAGGAATAAATAGACATTATGGGTTGAAAAAGAAAATTATAGTTTTTCATTCTTCATTGGTGTTCTTCATCCTATTTCTTTGGTTGGGCTCTCACTCTCTCACACATTCTTTTCTTTTTTTCTCCTAAGCAATTCCTTGGCATACCTCTGAGTCTTGAGACCTTATGATATGTATACGTATGAAACCTTTCCATTTCATTTTCTTCCCTTTTGCTTTTGAAGGCAAATGCTAACATTCATGAACATGATATGGGAAAATACGTGTTATTAAATTATGGTGGAAAAAAATAAATTTCAATTACTAAATAGTAGTTTTTTACATGGTTTCGTTGTTTGCGTAGGTAGAGGAAAATTGCTAGGTGAAAATTCTCTCCTAACTACCACGAGCTCAATAAATTAAATGGGAAATTGACTAACAGACAGACTTCTTTCCCGTTTCTCCTTCTATGTATGCATATGTATGTATAAATGTAAGATGCTTATATTTATAATAATAAATAGTATATCCCGAGATGTACTTATATAATATAATATTGCTTTGTATGAAAAATACTTGTTGCTTTCCGCCCCGAAAAAATGCATAGCAAAGTGCAACAAATGGGAAGGGGTAAGAAAACTTATTACCAAGTATACATAAATAGGTAAATAAATGGATACTGTTTAAAATCTATTCAGTATTTGTATTGCGGCTCCAAGCAAAGCCAGGCAAACAGGTATTGAAACCAAAACGGTTGCTTCTGCAAATCTTTGTCTGCACGTCGAAATAAATAAGAAGACTTTTAAATAAGTCCGAGTGTATTATGCATACATAACAGGCGAAACCTCCTTTGTAATTTTAATTCTGAGCACAAATATGTAGTTCCATTAAAGTCCTAAATTGTTACAATTACCCAAATACGTCGCAACCTCATCTTCTTCATCGCCACCACCAGGCCCTCAAAATGTTCAAAAGTTTTCTATCCGTTTTGTTTGATTCAGCTTTAGCTCTCCATTCTCCGTTCCCCGTTTGGCCATTCTCATTTAATAAGATGGTGAGTTTATGTTTATGGTTTGGACATCTTTGTATAATATCCACTTTGTACTTATTTAGTTTCTCCATCCTCAATTGAATCCAATTGAATTGAAATGAATTGAATTAGTTGAGGTGTGAGTTTGAGGAGGTTCCGTTTCACTCCCGATAACTTACGACCTGCTCCTGTCAAAAGCCTAACCCGTAACTCGTAACTTGCACATGCACTGTATACATTGTATTAGACTCTGTAAAGTATTCGACGTGACTGCACCTTGTACAATGTATAGGTACCAAAAGTTTATGTAATAAGACGACCTCTCCTTTTCACTTTTTCTCTTTTCGTAGATATTCGTATTTATTTACAAGGCGGAATAAAGTTTGAATTAAATTTATGTGCAGTGTGTGTTTTGAACTGAATTTTTTAGCAACAATAGAACATGGGACGGACTACATAGACAAATTAAACCTTAGTATTAGTACGTGAGAGTGTGTAGTAATATTTAATATTCACCTTGGAAAACTTTGAATAAATTAGTTGCAGCAAGTAATTTAGATAATGTCAATTCAATTTGTTGTTCGGTATGTGCGTTAGGGTAAGTTTGTAATAAAATGAGGCGGAGAATAAAGGTGAATCTATGTATGTATATATACCTATCATTTTCCATTAAGAATATTCAATATTTACACATTATTTACGATTTTTAAGGAAAAGAAAGGAGTAGCACAAAGTTTCCAAACAAAGCTTCTGGATTTACACTATCCCAGCAAACTGTATCAGTTTTTCAATCGTTTTTACGCTCCTTTCATAAAAGGTACGCCTCTGCTACCATCACAAAATTAAAAGGCATCATAATAATATGCTTAATCCTGTAATTTATACCGCTAGTTCATTTTGAATCATTTAAAATAGTAAAAATAGTACAAGTCATTGAAACGATTGGAATGTAATTCTGTTAATTTCAAGATGAATGTTCAAACATTCGTGTTATTATTTTAGGGATATGTATACAAGTATATAAATACATACATATTGCATAGTGTTACTAAATATCATCTATTGCACATACATCATGCATAAATAGTGGCGTAATATACAGATAGACTATCGGTTGTATGAAAACAATCAACAATGAGCGGATGAGTTGATGTAAATGTCAACTTTTTATCACGAAACAATCTCACCCCTTTAGTGGCTTGAATTAAAAACACGCAGAGAAATTCTTCTGCAAGTCCCGAATCATCCTCGTGATCTTTTCTCTGTATACATACATTTTTCTGATGAATTGGAACTTGTATACATTTCTTTTTGTTCGTAAAATTTCAATTATGACTACCTATGGCCTCGACCGTCCGTCCGCCTCTGTCTCTCTGTCTCCTTTCGTCTCGTCGTGTTGTTCCGCCATGACACTGTATACTGTATACCTTCCATTTAGCATTTAGTTCCTTTAGTGATTCTAAATCCCCATACAAAAATTTAGTGTGAACTTTAGTATCAGAAGCATCTATTTGAAAACTCCTGGTAAAAAATAAAGCTCGCGAGCTTCTATTCTTATTAAAAAATGTTTAAATCTTACATCATTTTTAACGAGAATTTTCTTACATTTTCCATCACAATTTTGTTAAAAATTTGTGCATGGGTAGCTGAATACTTGCTATGCAGAATACCTGGCAGTTGTATCTTCAATCTTCACGAAAAAGAAGAAGTTAATAGGAACAGACGTTTTCTCTTGATATTGTTGTTGTCAGTTGATTACACGCATACAAAATGTGGAATAGATATTAGACAGTTCAAAGATCTGGTTTTGTCTGTATTCAGTATTCAGATTCCGATTCAGATTCAGATTTCGTAGCATATCTTGCTAGTTACATCACGCTGCCGTCTATGTAAATGGTAAAGTTTAATGGTGTCTTGTGTATTTATATCAGAAATGCGTGTATTCCAGTCATTTAGGAATCAACATCAATGCCTTCATTAAATGGAGCAAGATCCAGTGTATTTACCATGTGGTCACATGCAATATCTAGCAACTAATATGTATGTATCTAAAACAACAGCAAGAATAACGTGATGCTGGAGAGAAAGAAACACGAGCAGAATAAAACTCGGAAGGAGTATAGAAACTGTTTTAAATTTCATTGTACATTTTACATACATATTAAGGTCGTCTCATTTACTTGAACGTTTAGCATCCATTTAGCAAGAAATCTTGAGACTCAAACTGCCCTTTTCGACACATCAATAACTATTATTTCTCCTCGAAATTAGATAACAACAAATTCCTCCAAAAGACTTGAAAGGAAAGTAAAAGATAAACGAGACGAGAATTAGTTGATTATATAATATGATGTTGAGCAGTATCATCATAACATTGTTATTCTATATTCTGCATTTTTTATTATTTATAAAATATGCCATCTCTCATATTACTCTTCATAAGCATCTTGTGGCTTTTATTACTGTTGTTGATCGTGAAGTCAAAGTCCTAGTCAAGTTGCGTTTCCTCTTCCACAATATATATATAATATAACTCAAACCACTCTTGTTTTAATTTTCCAGAGAAATACAAAAACTTGTTCTGAATTCAAATTCGAATCCAAACCGGAGCAGACTTGGAGTCTGATATCGTGAGATGTAAATTTTTGTGTACAATAAATAATTAGGCTGACTCGACTTGGCGTGTCTACTGCAAATAGGTAACTAAAGTTGTGCTGTTCTTCTCTCCTGGACTTCTTTTGTCTTTTGTTATTGTTGTTGATGTGCTTGTGTGTGTTTGTGTGTGGTGTCCGGTGGGAAAGAAGGCACGCAATTAAAATTTGTTCCTCCGTACAAATTGCACTTCTTATGTATGTATCTATGTCGTCTCATCCCACAAGTTTCACATGCAGGGAGATACGTACAATTTACATAGGTACATGATAATATTGTATCTATAAAATGGAAGGACAAAATACTGTAAAATATAATATTTTACATGGACAAATTCAAATAAGACAAAAGTTTTGGCTTTCAACACACGAAAAGACATGAAAAGAAACTTTGGGTTATTTGTATTTTAAGCGTTTTATGTTCATACACAAATACGTACAGGTTACAAGTACAATATTATATATACCTTCTGTATGAAAGAGGACACTATTTTTTCTTTCGGAAACTTGGGAGCCAGTCTCGCGTTTTGTTTCTATTTCGAACAACATGACACAAGACATAACGAGATCTGACACAAACTTCCAACTTCCAACACGCCATAATACTTTATTTGTGCTCTGTTACGACGCACATTGTACAATACGTAATACATACATAGAATAGTCGATATACATAGTATGTGAATGTATTATGTATGTATTTCTAGCTCCACAAGCTTATTGTTCCTGTTGGGAAACAAAACTAACTTTAAGTGTTTGTTTTGACTGAACATGTATCTACAATGTACACGAACAATCTACATTGTACATTTTAATGCAGGACATGAGGAGACAGGCACAGGGAAAGTAGAAAAGTAGGACATAAAAATGGCAAATGCGAATAAGTTAGTTTAAGTGCAAGATATTGTCCAAAAGTGAAAAGGGGGCAAGAGGGAAATGCATCGTTTCTTTTGTCTTTGTCCATGTCATCCTTTTCTTTTCCAGATTCTACATACATACATACATACATAGATAGATACTTTTGCTACTCCTTCCCGTTTTGCTTTTCGAGGTTTTTAAGGTCAGTCAGTTCAACCAGTGCCAGCAGTGCTTTAAAAACTTTTTCCTGGAACAAAAACGATTTATGGTGCGAGGGGAGAGGATCACAGGGAATTTGATCAAATCATAATATTATACAAGTATCATATCAGTTCTGAGGAGAGGCATAAAGTAAAAAAAAGTAGAAGAATAGAAAAAAAAGAAACTGAGCTGTGTGCATATATGACTGGAATCTAGAGTAGAATTTTAAAATATATTCCATATTCCACAATATACAATATACAATGAAACTTTCACTTGTGGACCAAACTGAATAAAAGTATAGACGTTATTATTATTATTGCTCCAGTTTTCCCTTTATTTCTCTTTGTCCCTTGAAACTTTTACATCAGCTCCTTCTTGCATTCTGCATGTACCTTTTTAATCTATACTTTTTTGACAAAATCTTTTCTCTCACGGAACAATTCTGAAGACTCCAAAGTCTCCTTGGCTTGGCTTTTGTCTTCTTCGCCTTTCTCCTTTGTTCCTAACCCACGTACATTGCGTAGAAATTGAAAACACGGAGAAAATACCATACCATACCGTACAATACAATACAAAATGTACATAATAGCGGTTCCAAAGAGGGGACTCAATGTGAATTGTCTGAATAGAGAATGTGGAAGTAGAAGAAGGTTGTGCAAATAATTTACTCATGCAAATGAGAAATTTACATCACATTGCTCGAGGTGATTAAATTCATTATTCAAAGCTCGTGCATACAACTGCGACCATGACTATATGATTATTATGACTATCTCCACTCACAATTTACAACCGTGTCCATCTATAATATAATAATATGGTACAATATTATGTTATATAAAAGGCATATTATTATTACATGTGCCGATAAAATGGAAGAATGGAGCGAAAGAGCTAAAGATAGGCCGGAGTAATAAAAGGTGGCTTTATTTTTACGACAGTCTTGCTTTTTCCAAAGAGACGACACAAAAGACGATGAAAATACTGTGTCCATGTGTGTGTATATATTTTACATGCATATACATACAAACTTCAACATTCATATACACATACAATGCTGAAGAACCAGCAGAAAATAGTAAGTGGTGAGACTCAAAACTCAAAATTCAAACAAGTTTTCCTCCTCATCCTTATTCTTGTTGGTACGTTGTTGGTCCATTGGGAAATGAGTAAAAGATTTGAGGGGAACTTGTTCCCAAAGATTTTTCGTTCAAGCTCGCAAAAGTTGAGAAAATATTTGAAACAGTTGGAAAAACCGGCAAAACCAACTTGGTTTCATATTATCCAAAGAAGACTGTATTTTTATGTATTACATACAGCGGGGCATTTCATTTTACTATTGTGACACTTGTGAAAATTGTTACATAGTTTTTACTTTCCCAGTTTTGTCCCTGGGGTTCAAGAACACAGTTTATTTCTTAAAGTACTTTAAAAAACGTCACTAAATTTGACCGACTTGAGCCAGAGTATCGGTACTTGCAAATGGATCTCAAAATCCAAAATACTTTTCCAAAATTGCCATTACCAACGTTGTTTTGAATTCTTGTATAATGCAAGTAAATTAAAACATGATCTATGAAACAGTAATGAAATGTCCCTCTATGAAATACAATTCGAAAACTTTTTCTGAGTAAACTTGTATAGTCTTTTCAAAGTCCAACAGTCATATTTTTACAAGGTTTTATCCTACTTCCTATTTTTTTATCTGAGTCAGTGTACATGCATAGTGTACATGTTTCAAGGAACTAAGGTGAGTAACATGGCGAGCCAGAGAAGAAGATACATGTAGGCCGAGCAAACTAACTGCTACAAGAAAAATAACAAGAAAAAGGAAAGAATTGGAGAATCTTCATTTGTGTGTACTATAGTATTACATGACGCGGAGTTGGTTCCCTCTCTGACATCACCCTATCATTTAAAACAATTCTTTCTAATTTAGCTAAGGATTCTCCATGTGGTGGCCCCTTTCCACCACTACTATTTAGACCAAATTACAGCCTTTAACTTTTAGCTTCTCCCTCGTTTTCTACACTAATACCTGGAACTACACCTTCACTTTACTCCGTGCTTGGAGTTGGAGTCCATACACGTTTTATGAGCTCTCATCACCACCACCATGCACATCAACAATCAGCCTTTTCCCATTTTTACAAGCCGTAGAATACTAAGAAGAAGAAGAACCCACCAACGTTTACTTGATTTAATATAATTACGAAGACGTACCTGATGCAAGCATTTTCTTCCCATAATCTACGAAGCTCAAAAGCCAATCCTACTTTTCTACTAATATGCTGCATAATATACACACTTTTCCCTCCTATTTACCATCTTGTACCATTTTTATGTGGGTCCGTTTATCCTTATTTTCCTCATTTCCCTGTCTTTTCTTGTCTTGTTCGGGGTGCCTCTGTGTGTCTGTCCATGTCCATTCATTTTTTTGTTAAGCGAAACACATACATACACGTGAGTGACGAAAATTCGAAGAGTCCCTTCAACTACCCACGATGATGTTTATTAAAGATGCTTCTGATGTTGTTCTTCTTCGTTTTCTTGTTCAAACTGCTTGAGCAAACCTCAAGTACAAGACTTGTTAAACCTGGAACACCCACACTTACTTATGCACAAGAACATTTTTGCAGATAATCGAGAATAGTAATTGCCGAAAATCTTGTACACACACATGCACAACCCATTTTTATTGCAATAGTATAGAGAAGAATGGAAAATATGTAGGCTTGGAAAAACGAATGAATGAATGAACAAGCGTATGAATGAATATGATTTGAAATTTGAAGAAATGGGAAACGTCTTGGATTTTTCTCCTTTTTCTCCATGTCCTCAGGACGACTCCTCTGCTCGACATAACAGACAGTCCTCAGAGAGAAAAAGTCGACCACTTAAATTGTGAGTAAGTGAGTCCAGCAATGTGAAATGAGGCTATCGATCAGACTGGGTAGAGTGGACTTAAGTATAATATAGTATGTACAGCGTACATACTACATACATACACACACGCATATGTGAGGGTCTCTTCTTCATTTTATTTTTTTGCTTGGATGGCATTGACAGGAAGGATGCACACGAAGTAGAAGAAGAAGAAGAACTAGACGAGAAAGATGATGATGACGACACTCTCTTGCAATCCAATGACCCATAACTGCGGAGAGAGACAGCCAGTCAGTGGACATTTATTTTTTTGTACGCCTGTCCGGTTCAGAGTTGAAGTCACTGCCATTAGAGAAACCATTTCATTTATGGTCCTTCAAGTCCACTCTACTCTAGGGGATGAACAACAAGGACACGGAAGAGTCAGCAAACATAACGTACTTACTAGATAATTTCAAAAAAGACAAAGAAGTAAAAAGTTAACCAGCAAACTCGCCATAGCGTTCCTTTTGGATCACTAAA